>SNQJ01S0022676.1:130171-144090 GCA_010110895.2 Picea sitchensis | reverse complement strand
GGGTGTTGAATTCGTTTTGGATGCGCAACCTCCATGACCACCACTTCCCAGCCTGGGGGTAGCGCGCCTTCGATGAGGCATTGACGAGAGTCGAAGCCTTATGTACACAAGATGGAGAGTAAGCCACAACCACCTGCGGATTACAGATTCACCATTGACTGCGATGGCAAGCAGGAGCCAATCAGGGTGGTCTCGATTAGCACAATAAACTCTGAGGAGTAGAGCCACAAACCAAAGTTTGAGCAAGTGAGGATCAGAATGGCAGTTTCTAAAATGAGAATGGAATGTTCCCTAGGCTTTCAATGCCTACATATGCATGCGCGTGATCTTATCCATTATACCTTGTCCTTGCAGGTTCCAAGCTGGAGCGGGTGGCAAAGTTAATGCCCAACACCTCGAGGTAAGTATGGATTTATTGTGCATGTGAGGAGGGAGAAGTAGTGACTATGTGCCCATCAGTTCGCACGTTGGAGAGGCTCGTGGTGGCAGCCAGGTGGAGCGTGGGGACACCCGTGGTGGCAACCAAGTGGAGCGTGGGGACACCCGCATCTGGGTTACATGTTTAACATGTTACTAAGGAGATTGTTTTACATTTACATGAAATATTGAAATATTGTGATACAAAAAGTTTTAAACCAAAACCAAGTCTTAACAATTTTGATGAATTAAATAACACTCAAAACTTAATATTTAAACCAATTTGTAGTGTATTTTTAAAGTAACTTTAAAAAAAAAAATGTTATTATAGATATGTAAATAATTTATTAATTGAATTTAGCTCTAGTATTTGTATTTGTAGCAGTGAATGTTATAATCTCCAAAACTTCAAACTTTTAGAAAATCCAATTTCCTAATTCTAACAACCATAATTACCAAAATATGCATGCAACGATTTTTTTCTTAAAAAAATTCAAATTTGTTAAAATTATAGATATGTAAATAATTTATTAATTGAATTTAGCTCTAGTATTTGTATTTGTAGCAGTGAATGTTATAATCTCCAAAACTTCAAACTTTTAGAAAATCCAATTTCCTAATTCTAACAACCATAATTACCAAAATATGCATGCAACGATTTTTTTCTTAAAAATTCGCTAAATTTGTTAAAATAAGATTTATTTGTCCCGTTGTAATCTAACTAAACGTGAATTAATAGATTAAAAACAAAAACAAATCCAAAATTCTCACATAAACTCCTGGTGTATCAATACCCACGTAATTCTCGATGTAATGTAATAAATTCGACAAATTAATTTTAAAATAAGAATAAAAAATCAATATATACAGATTGCCATGTGCTTGCTAGTTGTCGGGTGTTTTTTAGTTATACGAAAAGGCTGTCCACGAATCATGGGTACATGCCTCCCTCCCTCCTTTATGCTCCCATGCAGATACTTTTGGATTCAAACTTAACTTATGTTAAAGGTGGTTGCATCCGTTCCCTGTCCATATAACGAGATAACGAACTTGTTGCAACGAAACATGCACTATGTTACTATATTCAAATATATTATTTCTCCAATGAAAATTCTAGAATATTCCATGAACTCTCGACCAAAAATAGAAGCCTACCTAGATTCAATCAAAATTCTTTTATACTCTTCGTCTGTGCATAGAGTCTTGTTTCAACTATAAGCATATGGGATGTGGATACATATTGTTTATTTAGTGTTGAAGTTGCTTGTATTTTAAGCAATAATGATGATATTTAAGCATTGCAAAACAAAGACTTGTCCATGTATATGGTGTATGGAGTGTGGTGTATGGAGTGTGTAAGTTAGATCACAAACTCACTTCCTTTTAGGTGAAAATTCTTTTTCATAAGCATGGCAAAACAAAGACTTGTTCATGTATGGAGTGTGTAAGTTGATCACTAGACAAACTCACTTACTTTTAGGTGAAAAATCTTTTTCAAATTCCACTAAAACTTTGTAAAAGTCATAGTTCCATCTTTTAGAAATTTAATCATAAATTCATTTTAATATCAAATTTAATTAATAGACACAAACTCACCATGAAGTGAATTTTTCTCAAATCTAATTCTTTAAACTCTTGTGGTAAACCATGGATTAATTTTAATATCAAGTTTAATTAATATAATAAAATGAATTCAAAATTAAAAGTTGTATCTAATAATTTTGATTGTTTATGTTATGAAAGGAATTAAAAATTCAATTAACAATAAATCATAATAATCTAATTTTAAGGTCAGCGGCCAGCACATCAAATTGGTGTATGAGACTCCTTTTGGGATAAGGGACCCCTCCACTCTACTAAAATCTACTAAGGTATACATACCCTAATCTGGATTTTGAACTTTGCAGGACCTCAAGTAGGCAACACATGTTCTTTAACCATTAGACCCACCTTCCTATTGTTCAATACATTGATAAACCATGACTTTTATCGCTAGAAGACACAATCCCTTTTATTAAGTAATCTTTATTTCTTTTAATTAATTTTTATAGTTTTATTATCGCATTATGTAACTATTTCTTGCATCCCTTTATCACATTAAAAACTTGTATCACTTTTTATTTTAAGGAAAAAGAGTCAAAGGATACATTCATTAATATCTTTGGTAAGGCATCCACTTGCCTAGAAGAGACTGAAAAGACTTATGCAAATCATCATCAAATATTTGATAATATTTACAAGTATTTATGCAAATGTGAAAAAATAGAAATAAGCATTTTAGCAAGAGACACTTATGGGGCTATCTTGGTGTATATAATATGTTTAAATAACTCTAGAATACCCTCACCATTTATTTATTAAATATCCTTATACTTCAGTGATGTGAGGATGGATACAATGTGATACGAGAAGAAGCATCACCAATTTGAGAAGATATTAATGTTCCTTCGCAAGTGGCCAAAAGGAAGCTTCAAATCCAAAGTTGGGGCCAAATTGTAGGTAGTCATATTAAGTGCGGTGATCTAGAACTTATCACTAGAGCATGACAAGAGTATCTTCCAATGGATAATCACATATTTTGCAAACACAAAAAAATATGGTTCAAAGCATTAAGATAATCACGTATACAAATTGGACTGAGGAGTATATGAAGGGTGTAGTAAAAGACAAACATAAGTTAGAATAATGGAGAATTCAAGTCTCCTAGTTATTCCAATATTGTGTACCCGCTAGGCCAAAAGATCACATCCCCTCTAAGTGGCATCCACCGACTCCATTGTGTCTAAAATTAAATTTTGATGGGACGTCGAGAGGAAATTTGGTAAAGTAGGAACAAGGGGAATTGTCAAAGACTACTCAGGAAATCCAACTACTTATTATGGACAATGTATAGGGCTATCTAATAACAATTTTATTGACATTACGGCTCTACAAAAAGGCCTGGTGTTGGCAAAGGAAATGGGAATCAAGTTCTTAGAGATAGAAGGTGATTTCCAGCTTATCATATTTGAGAAAATCAAACAATTCAAAATTAGTGGCATCGTGTCTAAGTCCACAAAAAATTGGAGAATACTTCATATCTCCTTGTATTTGTCCTACAAATGAGTTCAACCTTCATAGAGATAAATCATGCCACAAATGAAGATAAAGGAACCATATAGTTAATAGACTAAAAAACCCAGTGATAGATTTGAATTGGGGTTTCCAAGTATGGTGAAAGGACCATATAAGCAATACGACATATCCCTAAAGAAATAGGTAATAAAATGATAAAAATAGGAATGTATGAGATGTTGGGAAGAAGAGGCACTAGTAGCCTCGTCATCTCTACATTATGAATTTGAAAATTCACATACATGAATGAACAAGGGACAAGGAAGGGAAGTATATATCCCTCATACACTAAATGAAACACATTTATGTATTGCAAACAATCAAGGATGGAGGTGTGTATCAGTTAAGAAGTGTCGCATCCCCACTTAGCAATCCCAACCATGGGACAGGTAGCCACAATACAAGTATTTCAAAAAAATTCTAACCCTCGGAGGTCATCCCCATAATACCAACTAAATCAACCTTCCAAGAAGGCCCAGAATTAAATAAAATGCATGCATGGGTGCAATAATTAAAATGTAACAAAATTAAACATGCATGAATTAATATAGATTCATGGCAACTAAATACACATTATCATAATCAAGCATATCCATGCACAACATGCAAGATATATAGGTTTCCATAACATAAAATAACATTTATTTTGCATAGTCATAAACAACAATAGAGCACTATCTTTTAACAAAAAAGTTGGTCCAAGAAACCGGTTGTGTAGTAGCAATTTTCCAACCAACCATAAGTATCTAGTACAAAAACCATCCCCAATTTGGGTTTCAATGCCACCAGGGCAAAGGAATCAAGCTACATATTTCTATCTCTATCAACCCAACCCATTTTCTCTCATGTTTAACCAATCTGCTTGTTACAAAGCACTTTAGGCATCTCTTCCAGCCATTAGACCAACCATGGCACTCTCTTCCAATGCTCCATATAGCACAAGGAAGACGTATCCTTTGTTTGCTCAACACTCCCTCGTAGCAGTCTTCCCTTTTAGTGTTCTTTAGTGTGTGCAAGAAAAATACTTGTTTCTTAAGCATCCAAAGAGCAATAGTGGATCGTGGATTCCTAACTTGCCCAGCCTTTATGCTCACTTGCAACATCTATCTTTAATCTAAGGTTTGCAATTTTTCTCTTCACAATGCTAATTTGGTTAATTTTCCCAACTAATTCATGGTTATCAATGGAGAACGCATCATGAACAACATAGAGCATATGAGTGAATGATAATGAGAGAATTGAGGGGAATGATGGCCAATATTACTTATGATAGGAGGAATGTAGGACCCTTACACTTCCCCGTGATGTTTGTACTCAAACCATGCTTCCATAACTATGTGAGAAGATGTAATGTACCCATCCAGTAATCCCAACCTCGAGATGGGTAGCTACAACCACAAGATTCCAAATTCTGACTCACAAAGGCCAAATATTCATAATAACAAAAAATCGAGCCTCTTAGGAAAGGCCAAGATTTAATATAATGGATGTGCAAGTGTGAAGAATTGAAATGTAGTAGAATTAGCAACATAATCACACACAACATGCATAATACAATGATTTTGATAACAAACAAATAAACAAAAAAAACATATTTGTAAACAATGATAAGGCACTTATCTTTAACTAAATAAGGTCCAAGAAACAAGTTGTGTAAGACCAATTTTCCACCCAATTGTATGTATCCAATGCATATACCACCCCCAAGCTGGGTTATGANTCTCTCTCTCTCTCTCTCTCTCTCTCTCTCTCTCTCAACAGTTCCTCAGAGTACCCTTCCTTTATCGTGCTCTTCAGTGTGTTCATAAAGAGTCCAATCTGTGGTATGGTTTCAAAGAATTTTCTACCAAAGACAATTCTTGGCTCAACAGTTCCTCAGAGTACCCTTCCCTTACCGTGCTCTTCGGTGTGTTCATAAAGAGTCCAATCTGTGGTATGGTTTCAAAGAATTTTCTACCAAAGACAATTCTTGGCTCTCAAGCATTCAAAGAGCATAAAATTCATAGTGGGTGAAGGTCTCCTAACTTTCCCAACCTTTGTGCTCACCTACAACCACCACTCTTCCATATCTTGTCTACAACTTTCTCTAAATGGTCTTAGTTACATTGAATTTCCAAATTTCTCATGGATATCCAAAGAACACAAAATAAATAGCATGAAAGTAACCATGTGGGAGAGTTTGAAACGAATTCCTTAATCATTGGAAGGAAAAGATTTGTGAAAACATGGCTAACATTACTTCTAACTTTGGGATTGTAGGACTCTTACAATTCTTGTCATGAGTGCACTTAGCCCCATGCTTCCATAACTATGTGAGAGGAATTTTCCACCATTCAGTAATTAGTTGTAATAAGTCAAAGAAGGTGGATGGCTTCTTTTAAGACATGTGTTGAAAAGAGACTTGTTCTAAGGCTAAAACTTGGAAAATGGAGGATTTTATTTCCTATACTCCCCATTTCCTCTTCCCCTCTAGTGGAATCATAGCCCTTGTTATGCTCTACATAGCCTTCTTGAACCATTATATTATATTCCAACATTATTATTTACATAGCTTGATTATACCATGGCAAGCCTTACATGTGGTCCATGTAAATATATTTACATCATACATGCCTAGGCATTCACTAGTAGGGCCTTGGCCTTTAGCTCCACAATAGGAATTGAAACTAGCATATTTACAACATTTACATAATTTTGAGTTAATACATGCCAAGGGTCAAAATTGGAATATTACAAAATTCTTCCCCACCAACCCCTTACATGCATTCAATGACTAGTTTTAATGAGTCAAATGAGGTGGATGGATTCATTTAAGGCACATGGTGGAAAAGAGGGATAACACTTGGCAACATAGGGTTTACTTTCCCATAGGTCATTGTTGGCTCTCGACCAAGTTTTGAGGAAACCTTGGTCAGATTTGGACCACTTTTGGACTTCGACACATTGGTCGAGGAAGGAGCGCCCAGGCCGAGCTGAGATCGCGGATCTCACTTATTTTGCGGGTGATGTGGACCCAGTAAGGGGTTCTTTAGGATTTTTGTAAAGGGTTATGGGATGTCGGCCCATGGGGTTTTACCCATGATTAGGTCTTATTGTAAGGGATTTTAAAAGTATAAATAAGTAAGAATGTATTGTAGAAGTGGTGTGGGAAGTGGCTAAGTGCAAGTAGTTTGATTGAATTTGTGCAAAGGAGTGCCTATGTGTAAGGCTTTGTGCTTGATAGAAAGTTGGCTTTGTGCCTTAACCTAGTTTTGCAAGGAGGATCTGGTGCTCAGGGCGCAAGTCTCTTGTCTGGTGCGAAGCTTGACTCTGTGGCTTAGTGCACAGGAATGAATGAATGTAAGATTCGAGCACATAATAAAGAAGGCAAAGCGGTTGGTGGACATAGCCCCACACTGGGGTGAACCACGTATATCTTGTGTCTTTGGTTTGCTTTGTGTTGTGTTGTTTATGTTATGAATCTGCTCAGTGCCTTGATTATTATGTATAATAGATAGATATGTTATTGCTTAAGTGCTTTACTTGTGTTAAAGGTAAATAAATTTTAGATCTACTCAGTGCTAAGTGCTCAAGATATATAATCATTTATGATTACTACGCTAGATCTATATATGGGTATGTTCTACGATGCTAATAAAGCTAATGAACTAATACATATAACCTTCTAAGTGTTAATAGAATACTCTGTGAAGTGTTGTTATCACAGATCCGTGTCCCAGCTTGGTTACAGACACCTGCATCCTGTAACCCCCCCCTGCTTCTACCTTGGGTGAGACCTCGCCTGCTTCGCAGGTGTTGCCAAAAGGGCCGGTAGTCAGGGGTTTTTTGGTGCGTTGTTAAGCGTTGAACCTTGGGTCTGCCCCTATGCCAACAAATGGTTCCATTGTCGGGACCTGAAAATGTGATTGTTGGGAACTAAAGTAAAAAAGAGAAGCTTTGTGCGTAGATCTGCTGCTAAAGTGCGAATTACTCTACTTGACTTGCGAAGCTTTGTGCTAGGAAAGAAATATGATCTGAAGTAAAGAGGTAAAGCTTTGTGCTTTGAAAAGAGTAAGATAGGTGAAAAAAATTTGTTTCGAAAGAATGAATATAAGTATGTCTAATAGATTATGTCATAGTCTGAAGGCTAGTGCGTAGTTGGAAGAAACAATTGATCTGAGTAAAATTAATAGAAATGAAGAAATATGTGTCATTCCTATGCATAGAAAGAGTTTTTGGACTAATAAGTGGATGCAGGAACCTAGAAAGAATTTTTGTAGATTGCAGGTCCAGCATTGTGATCCTAGTGTGAAGTACAGAAGAAGTTGGGGAACATATAAGAGAAAAAGAGGATTGACATTGTGCTATAAATATAGAAGATTGGGACATCTTGCTAAGGAATGCCCTGGTACAGGTCCTATTTTTCTTTGTTGTAAGATTGTTGGTCATGAGGTTGAGGATTGTCCAAAGATGATTGCTAAAGTTGAACGAATGAACACGAGACAAGAAAACTATGAAGAAAGTCAAGAGACTAAGAACATGCTAGAAGGCCATAAAGAAAAAAGGCCATAGGAAGTTCAGACTACATTAGTACAATTGAAAGAAATGATGGAAGTTCAAAAAGATGTCAGTTTACCAGAGATCCTGAAAGTAAAACAACGCATAAGTGCAAGAATAGAAGACTTCGACATAGACTGTGTCTTGGATGAGGAAACACAAGTGAATATTATGACAAAAGGAACTTGGAAAATTTTGGGAAAGCCTACTGTGATACCTTCGTTGGGAAGGATAGGCTTGTTTAAGGGTAAGATGATAACCCTATGTGGAAGAGTTACTAATATGCCTATTATTGTTCATGGAACATCGACTGAAGAGGAATTTGAAGTCATTAAGTTTATTGGGGACAACTCCCCTTTCCCACTTTTATTAGGTAAGCCTTGGATTGAGAAGGATCAAATCAGAAGGAAAGTAGAGGAAGAAGCTACAGAAAAGAAAAAGCAAGAACTAAGGGATTTCATAGCTAGAAAAATAGACTGACTAATAGAAGAACGAGAAGATAAGTCGAAGCAATATAACAAAATAACAACGCAGGAGGAACAAAAAGTGAGAGAATTAGTTGTCAAGGCTGAAAGAATGCAAGAAGGTTTGAAGGAACTATCTATTCAAGAAAGAAGTATATCCACCCAGGAAGTATTAAGAAAAGGGATATTAACTTCATACCCTTTGAGGGCACATCAGCAGTGCGAAGTCACTACACTAGGGGAATATAAGAATAAGAATGGAAAGAGGATTCCAGAAACATTTAGAGAGACTCAGATCACATGAAAGAAGGCAAGGAAGCTCAATAAAAAGAAGGCTAAGTTGGAAAAGCTACAAGAAGCTACAGAAACCGGATGGAAGATTTCGCAGACTGGAACCTCGCAGGAGGCAAGTTCGTAGGATTTGAACCTCTCTAGAACAACGGGACTGCGCAGAACGAGACTTCGCCCTAGAGAAGTTATATGACCATTGGAGGCACCCCGACCGTTAGAACGACGCTCCATAATGGTTAGAAAATGCATTTATAGGCGGATGGACCACTTTTGGACGTTGAGACCGCGCCATAACGTCACATTAATTGAAGCATTCTTGACCGTTGGAACAAGGAGGAGGCAGTCGAAAAAATGAAGAGATCCCAGGAGCAACGCGCAGTACAACGATAGATCATTGCCCTCCAGGGTAGAGTAATGTAAGTCACGCAGTAGCTGCAACCTATGCAGGACGAAGCTTGCAAGGTGTTCGAAGAAATTGATAGACAGGGCTTGCAATTGGACCAAGTGGTTGCATCAGTAGAACAACGTCTAGAAGGGCATGTTACAGAGCAGATGATCCAGAAGCTCACTGAACAAGAGGCTTAGGTGAAGCAACAAGTTGAGGCAACTCAAGTTAAGCTCGAGGCCTTCGAAGCAACATTGACCAGATCTGAGTGACTCGAGACGAGACTCAAGTCACAGGTGAGTGTTGGGGGCTTGTTGGCTCTCGACCAATTTTTGAGGAAACCTTGGTCAGATTTGGACCACTTTTGGACTTCGACACATTAGTCGAGGAAGGAGCGCCCAGGCCGAGCTGAGATTGCGGATCTCACTTATTTTGCGGGCAATGTGGACCCAATAAGGGGTTCTTTAGGGTTTTTGTAAAGGGCTATGGGATGTCGGCCCATGGGGTTTTACCCATGATCGTGCCTTATTGTAAGGGATTGTAAAAGTATAAATAAGTAAGAATGTATTATAGAAGTGGCGTGGGAAGTGGCTAAGTGCAAGTAGTTTGATTGGCTTTGTGCAAAGGAGTGTCTATGTGTAAGGATTTGTGCTTGATAGAAAGTTGGCTCTGTGCCTTAACCTAGTTTTGGAAGGAGGATCCGGTGCTCAGTGCGTAAATATCTTGTCTGGTGCGAAGCTTGAATCTGTGGCTTAGTGCACATAAATGAATGAATGTAAGATTCGAGCACATAATAAAGAAGGTGAAGCAGTTGGTGGACGTAGCCCCACACTGGGGTGAACCACGTATATCTTGTGTCTTTGGTTTGCTCTGTGTTGTGTTGTTTATGTTATGAATCTGCTCAGTGCCTTGATTATTATGTATAATAGATAGATCTGTTATTTCTTAAGTGACTTACTTGTGTTAAAGGTAAATGAACGTTAGATCTACTCAGTGCTAAGTGCTCAGGATATATAATCATTTATGATTACTGGGCTAGATCTACATTTGGGTATGTTCTACGATGTTAATAAAGCTAATGAACTAATGCATGTCACCTTCCAAGTGCTAATAGAATACTTTGTGAAGTGTTGTTATCACAGATCTGTGTCCTAGCTTGGTTACAGACACCGGTGTCCTGTAACCCCCCCTGCTTCTACCTCGGGTGAGACCTCACCTGCTTCGCAGGTGTTGCTGAAAGGGTTGGTAGTCGGGGTTTTATTGGTGCACTGTTGAGCATTGAACCCTGGGTCTGCCCCTGTGCCAACAACCATCTTTCATCTTCCCCTCTAGTGGAATCATAACACCTCTCATGTTCTCTACAACCATAATTGACCTTTGTCACTGAGATTCAACACTATTGTTCTTCTTATTTTCATGATTTCCTTGGAACACAATATCCCTTTTAGGGAACCTCTTGTCTAGGGTAAGTAAGAGCATGGTTTCAATCGAATTTTGTAATCCTTCCATCTTTTTATCCATCAAATGTACCATTTCCCTATTAAGGATTTCATGAGAACGTGAGAAATCCACCATTTTCAACACACTATAATTCATGTCATTAACTTGGTTCTTCAATTAGGATACCTTGTTTTCTAAGTCTTCACTTTCTTCACGTGTCATGTGTGAGTTATCTGGAGGTTTAGCAGTAGTAGAAATACTTGCAAAACCCTTTTCCATGTGATAAAATAATAATACTCCTCTTTTTTCTCTTTATCATAAATTTTGAATAACCAAAAAGCGGATATTCCAAACAAAAGTTATGCCAATTGTAAGTTGCATACCTTTAAAACCCTGATTTGGAGATTCTCCCGCTAGCTGGCCTTTTTCCTTAAGTATATCTAAAATTTCGGTCCTTATGAGTCTGAAATTTTGGCATGTAGTACCCTGATATGTCTTCTTTGTAATGCCATAGTTTTGACCAAAATTTGAAGAGCCAAGTGAAAGTTATGGTAACTTTCCCAAAATTTATTGATTATTGGCCCTTTCCAAAGCGTGAACTTGTACGAATTGTTTCATGTCCAATTTTTTCTAATATGATTATAAAATTTAGACTTGAAACAATTTGGTATGTCTACTTTCCAATGAAACTGATCGCACTGAAATTAGATCTTTCTAGAATTAGATGTGACAATTTTACCCAGAACACTTGTTTGAGACTAGTTGTAGGACTAGTTAAAAACCCTAACTTCCATAGCCTAAATTTTTTACCATACGTACTTCTCTATGTCTCCTTAGCTCCCAAAATTTTTGTTGTCTGAAACTCCCCCCCAAAAAAGTTGTAGCGAAAATGCCAAGGTGACTTGTTTGAAGGAGAAAAATCATAGGATCGTATGCTCTGAAACCAAATGTTATGCACCAAACACCCAAATAGCATAAAAAGAAAAAGAGAAGTAACTCCATGTCTTGAAAATGAGAGAAGAGTGATTGTGAATCCTCTTCGAGGGTGATGGGCCTCTCAATTGTAGGATCACGAGGCCCACTTTTAGAATATTTTGACCATATTTGTACTTTATAAACCTATCTTTTGACCATGATTAATATAACTTTGTGGGTTTTGTGCAATTGATTGATTATGAAAAGAGTTGAATATTTGAGTATGTGTTGTGTCCTATTTTAGCCATGGTTTTTGTGATTTTATGAATGACTAAAGCTACATTAACCCATGCTCCAAGTAGGTCAAATCAAGAAGGGGTCCCAACATTGCAAGCGAAGAAAGAGGGATTATGTCCCCTCATCCACCTACAAAGGATTTCTAAGACTTTAATCACCCAAGATAACCAAATCCAACATGATCAATTCAAATGGATAATTAAGAGAAGGCGATCTAGGAAGGGATTTGATCCGTAGAACATACGTCCTTGATTATAGGGATTTTGGAGATACAAGCCCTTTGATCAGGGATTGATTGAAGGGTTGATTGATGTAATATTTTAGTACAAGTAAGAGCTAGGGGCTAGCCCTGGGGAGTTAGTAATTTTTGTTCAACATTAGGCATTCTTATAGAATTCGAGCTCCTTGAGATGTGTTGTTAAGAACTTGCATTACAATTCATATAGTTTCCCTTTAAATTTTATGTCATTAGTAGTCTTTTAGGTTCCCTGTAGAAACCTTGAGTAGGGCCCACTAAAGGCTAAACAAGGAACCTTTGTATTGATGTTTTGTTCCTTTGCTTTTGGTTTTGTTTAGCTTATCTTGCTTATATTTCATGTTATGCTTCAATTTCTACATTTAGTCCTTATTTCATGTAGCAACATTTTATTTCCTATAGAAGAACTCGACATTCCATTTTCAAGTAGTTTCATGATGTTTTGTCATTGTTAAGGAGGGTTTGTTAACCTTGTGTTGCTTTAGCTTTATAGCAGGTGACTTTAAGAGGGATTAGCTTTGTTTTTTCATGACTTAATTTAGTTGTGTGGTAGGTTTATTTGTTGTAGGGTTTACTTTATTTTCAATAGATTAACTAAGATCAATTTAATTATGCTTTCAACAAGTTTGTTTATGTACTCTGGATCAACAACCTAAACCTAGCTTAATTGGATTTGTATCCTTACATCCTAGCCTTCCTTATTGTTAGAATAAGCAGGATTGATTGCTAGGTTCATGTCAGGCCAGAAGCAGGGAGAAAAGTAACTCCACGCTTGATGTGTTTGCATTAACTAGATAGGTGAATAAATACAAGTAAAATGGTTGTTTGTCTTCCATAACAGATGATGCTTCCTTTCACCTATGACTGTTGATATTTACATTAATGTTAAAATAAACACAATCCCAAAGATCATGTATCCAATATCCCCCCCAAAAAAATTTAAAGGGGTGTGTGTGAGTCCAAGCATCATTTTGAACTTCTCAAATTTTTCTCTTCCAAGCACGTTGGTGAAGATGTTTTCAATTTTCTCATTTGTGGAACAATGTCTTAAGTGAATAGTCTTGGCCTCTACATGATATCAAATCAAGCGATACTTTGTGTTGATGTCCTTGGTTAGATCATGGAATCTGGGATTCTTTTCCAACTCGATTATAGAAGTATTGTCAACTAGAAGAGGAGTATAATTCACTCATTTCTCCTGCAAATCTTCAAGTGTTTTCCTAATCCACACAATCTCCTTCGTCGCTTCTACAACTGTCACATATTTTGCCTCTGTCGTGGAATTTGTTGGGACTGATTGTTTGTGTGATCTCCAAGAGATAGCTACTAATCCAAGGCTCATGAGATAACCTGAAGTTGATACTCCATTTTCCTTATCCCCGTCAAAGTCTGAATCATAATATCTGATTAGGTTGAAGTCATCCACCTTAGAGTACATGAGTCCAAAATCTTGAGTTCTTTTCAAGTATTTTAGAACTCTTTTTGCACTAGACCAATTTCCTTCACAAGGCTTTTGCATGAACCTAGAAAGAATCCCAACAACAAATGAAATGTTTGGTCTGGTGGTAGAAAGATAGATAAGACTTCCCACAAGTTGTATATACTTGGTTGCATCCTCAAATTCATTCCCTTCTGTTGATGTGAGTTTCAAATTCTATACTGTTGGAGTAGAATTAGGATTGCACTCAACCATGTCAAACTTGTTCAACAGTTTTCCAATGTACTTCTTCTAGGAGATGAATATGTATTTTGGATTTCAAATCACTTCAATGCCCAAATAGTAGTGAAGATTTCCTAAATTTGT
>SNQJ01S0022676.1:86021-124560 GCA_010110895.2 Picea sitchensis | reverse complement strand
AAAAAAAAAAAACACTTAAAAATCTAAAAGTAAAATAAAAAAATTTGAATGTTATTTTAGTGATTCAATAAAAACATGATATCATCCACAATCTTGGGATGTGTTATTTGTTGACTCACTCAAAACTCTTAAGAGGTGTTATTCGGTAACTCACTCAAAAATTTTGGAACTTATTATTTGGTTATTCATTCAAAATTGTTACGATGTGTTGTATGATTCCCGAAAACAATTTTTTTTTGTTTACTATCTTCAAAATATTAATAAAAAAATTATTGGAATGGGTTATTTGGTAATTTATTAAATTTTTAATAATTTTTTTTGTTTACTATCTCCAAAATATTAATAATTTAAAATTATCGAAATGTGTTTTTCGGTGATTTACTAAATTTTGATATCAAAATTCTTTACTATTTCCAAAATATTAATAATAAAATTAGTTTGACTTACCCAAATTAAATTTTTGGAAACTTGTGGACTCAATATTTTGATGGCTTATTCAAAACCCTTAAATGTGTTAATTTGGAAATTTTAAAATTACAATTTTGGCTATTTTGATGATTTATTTAGAACAATTAGAATATGTTATTTCCAAAATTCTTAAAATTATAAAATAGATTAGTGTTATTTTTGGAATTCCTAAAATTCTAAAATACATTTTTAGATGCATTCAAAATTTTTAAAATATATTAAAATTATACTTAAAAAATTAATTACAAAAGAATCTTTTTATTATATTATAAATCAATTTAACGTTAAGAACACGTGTTTCCTCTTAAGAGGTTACAGGTTCAAATCCAGAGGGGGTAGGGTATGTATACCTTAGTAGATTTTACGAGTCAAATCCTTGGACGGAAGGGGGTCCCTTATCCCACAAACAAGGGGGTCTCATACACCAATTTGGTGTGCTGGCTTAGCTGTGACCTTAAAAATAGATTATTATTATTATTATTATTATACAATACGAAATTACGGATACACCACAACTCAACTTATAAATTAATTTAATATTATTATAATATTATAATACAACTCAAACACACAAATTTACCACTACATCACAACTCAACTACGCTGTTTGAAAAACATTAGTATCGACCGGTTGACATTGTAACCATAGAGAATCTCATCACTTTGAATACAATAAAAAATATATTTATTATTTCTAATTATTTATAGAAAGCAAACGTGGGCCCAGGTGGAGGGATATTGTTTCTATGAGGTCGTTAGCTACAGAAAGCTGCGGGAAAATTAAAATAAATAATAATAAAAAATACAAAAATCATACGTTCGGTGGAAGATGACTGGTTAATGGATGCGCCAGTCACCTATAAAAAGTGAGAGGGGTTAAGAGCTTAACCGCGGTAAGGAGGTGGTTTTTATTGTTGCTCACTCGAGTTTTCTATCCTGTCTAAATTTTTGAGTTCGACGAAGAGAAGGTTTTTCAATAACGTGTTTGCAGGCCTGGACAGGGTTGTTATTATTATACGCCTGGTGCTTTTCACGAGGTCGCGGGTTCGAACCGCGAAGGCTTCATTTGCAAAAATACGGAGTCTCTGTAAAGCGATCCGAGGGTCGCGAGATATTATTTTATTGTTCCCAGTGATCCCGCGGCCAGGGCACTTATGACAGCTTTAAGCTATGCAAGCGGAGATTCCTAAGCTGTACGAGCGATGTCCGGGGATCGGATTTTAGGTTCACGGATCGATTATAGGGCGTTTTAATTGACCGAGGGTTTGGGACGAGGGTTTGAGCAAGAAAAACCTTAATTCATGGGATTGGATTGACAATGCCCTATAGGTTAAGCTCCATTTCTGTTTTCTTGATCGATTGGATTTGTTTTTACAATTTCTTTTGCGGTGAGAGCAGTTCTAGGAACCAATGGAAGTGGATTCAGGCATCGGGAGCGAGTCCGATCATGAACATACACAGCAAAACCAGTCTCCCGTCACACAATCTCCTCACACGCAGCAAGAACAAGAACAAGAACAAGCACATGCGCAACAACAATATGTCGAAGCACAGGGAATGGCCGTGCCCCCTCAGCCTCAGCAGCATCAGGGATCGGTGGCAGTGGGGCCAAGACCTGCGCCGACTTACAGAGTAGTCAATGCCATAATAGAGAAAAAGGAGGATGGGCCGGGGTCCAGATGCGGGCACACGCTAACCGCGGTGGCAGCTGTAGGGGAAGAGGGCACTTCTGGATATATTGGTCCTCGTTTGATTTTGTTCGGAGGTGCCACTGCTCTGGAGGGAAATTCTGCGGCCACCGGACCACCATCTTCTGGTGGGAATGCTGGAATTAGTATGTTTTTCAAACCAGAATCCCAATCCCTCTATAATTCATGCATTCGTAGGAATCAGGAAAATTTGAAGGAACCGAAGTTTTTCTTTTGGCTAAGTTAAAAACCTTGGCAAATCTTTATAATTTAAAAATTCTTAATTGTAAGATATTGCAAAACCTTTCTAAAATTTTAGAAATTTCCAAGGACTTACATATTATTACATAAAAAAAAGAGAGTAAAATATTCATCTTGAAATGACCAATCCATTTTCCCCAAAGTTGAAAAACTAACCAAAAGTGGAATATATAAGGCCTTAAAATTTTCTGCTGATTTTGATTATGGTCATTGAGTGTGTTGGCTATGCAGTCTTGATCTTATCCTGTTCACTGAATAATACACAGGCAGAGCTGGTGTTATAAACAAGACATAATATTATATTATAAACTAATATATACTAATTATAACAATTGGCTATAAAACATGCCCTTCTTTCTAAAGATGCTTTGTGAGATGAAAATATCGGTGAAGGTCATAATGATACTGACACATAGTTGACACATCGATTCAACTGAAGTCAATATTTATTCAAGTTATTTGTTGGCAAGACTTTTTGACGGACTTCTATCATTAGGATTCCAAGTATGTCTTCACAAATAGGTCAAATTGAAACTCTGATTCTTTGAAGTGTAAGCAAATGTCAACTGCAAACAAAACAGTGTGGATGTTGCGAGCCAAAACTTGGAATCCTTTTTTTTTTTCTTTATCTGAAAACTGATAGCTGTTAGAACAAAAAACAGCAGTAATAATCTTAAAAACCAGCAGCAACAGATTCAACACTAACAATAGCAATAGCAATAGCGTATTCAACACTAACAACAGAAATTCCAGCAATAGATTTGACAGCACAAACATCAGAAGAAAAATCAACGGTCGTTGTGAGTAACAACACCTGAATGCACATTAAGTCTGAAACTTTCTTGAGAAGGTATGGATGCCCATTGCCAACGCAGGCCAAAAATCCAAGCCAGTATGGATGCTGCTCTTATTCCAAATATTCTCTTCCAGACTACCTGCAATAGCACACTCCATCAACACCCCTTCTCTTATGTCCAAGAGCCTTTTTTATAGCCAATTTACATACTAGAGTATATAGCCATTGGCTAATTTACATACCAGAGTAAGCCAAGAAAAGAGGAGTTACAATCCTCAACGATTGACACTTTGTAATATCCCTTGTTAAAATTTTTCCGAAATTTCTGTCCCAGTTTGTAATGTAGGCTTCGCTCTTTGATATATTTGTTTGGATATTTCTAATACAGAAAATTTCTAATAGTTTCACTGTTTCACCGATAGATTCATGTCACCCCAAGATACATAACAACCAACAAATGACAATATCCAGATCTGTGCATAACTCACTATAAGCACCAATATATGAAACTCAAAGCAACCACTGCACTTAATAATTTGTAACAGCCATTACACATTGATTGAACAGCAGATAGAACTGTAAATAGGAAGTAAAGAACCTGATATTTATTGCTGTGGGTAATCTTTACATGTGTTGAGAAAATGGCACTGTAAATAGCTGCCAAAAGGTTTCACATGTTCAGTTATCAGTGCCCACAATCAGAACTGCCAGAATTTGCAAGGAGAATGCGCCCAGCTTAAGAGAAGGTACCTCCACCAACCAGCAACTCGATTCACATCCCCTGCTCGCCTCTCAACAGTGACACGATCCAGAACTATGTAGTATGAAGAATGAACTCTGCTCTGAGACAGCACACTCAGCCAAGAAGAAATGCATTGGCTGGTAGGAAACACGACCCAGAGGAGATGAAACTCGCCCTGGGTAAATAACTCTACCTCTGCAGGATGTAAGGGACTCCAACTTGGACTCTAGACTCAGAAAATCACGCCTCTCAGTCCACACTTCGTCCCACAAGAGCAATTCGTCCTCAACTCACAAGGAAGCTGCCCACAAACGCCCAAAATACAGTCTTGAAGTGATTCGACCTCCACAAACTTCCAAGTCGTCTTCTTCAAGCATGAACTCAACCAACCCACAAGGAAAAATCAATCTCTCAAGACAAACTCAGCTGCAATGAACTGCCATGAAGAAATCTGGATGATCTCTTCCCAAAACTAGCTAGGGTGTATCGTTGCAACACCGAAACCAGTAATAAAATGAAGGGTTTCCAAAAACCATAGTCTCTTCTCAAGAGCTGTCCAAAAGTCTTGTCTTTTCTTAAATGAGCAAAATGCAAGACTAAGGAAAGGCTCCTCATTTTCCCTTTTTAATACTTGCTTGAGCCTTTTCCCGCTCACTTTTATTTTATTAATTAAAGTCACTTTAATGGTTTTTCCACTTTATAATTTAAAAGTGACTTTTTCGTTAGCCTAGGACCCATGTCCCCTTTTTCTCCACTTAAACTTTTATAAAGTTTCCTAGGCGAATCATGTTCCCTAGATCATTTTCCGTCTTAGCCCACGAGAACTTATTAGGCCAGCGGAATTTTCCCTTATGACTCCTAAGCGGATGGGGACATTACACACTTATGAGTGAGAGTTACTAAACACTAAATATAGGTGGAGTTACAAGCATCTCACGAGTAAGAGGGACATCAACGTAAACATGCATAACCGTCATTAGTAACTCTTTTTGGTAAGAGAAGAACAAAAAAGACGGTGGGCCCCCATAATTATCTTTACTAACAAAGCTAACTATCCTATTTTAAGGCTGCCATCCAGCCTAGAAATCATCCTTAATCTATGCCTAGCTCATCCAACACAAAGGTGGGTGTTCAAAATTAATTTCTTCACTCTTGAACATGATAATAGTGCTTCTTTTAAGCTGGAAACACTGAATAGTACATATTCTGACTCTCCGAGGTACTATGATAGTGCCCCCTCAAATTTCTTTGCTCCAAGGGGCTGGTACAAACAACAAGTACAGCAATTATCCAGATAAAGGTATGACAATGTGCCCATATTTTTATTGTCATGGAAGGAAACCGGTAAGGTATCATAGCCCCATCACTTGAACCAAAAATCACTTTTGAGTCGATTATTTCCACTGTTGAAATTCCAACTTGGCTGATAGAGTCTCCAATTAGTGCAGGAGACACCAATGCATTTGGACCAACGGCAAGACCTTTGCCATTTGCTGTCCAAGCTGCCAGTGCTGGTAAATTGTAAGGAAGTCATGGACCCTCACTTGAACTTGCATTTCATTTCCCTCCAACAAAATGTTCATTATAATACTACATCTTAGTCGGATTGCACCAATGATTACCTCAGAAATATGCTCAACTAATCTGAAAAGGTGTTCCAACTCCTGTTTATGCCCTCCACATGACACTAGAGCATAGCAGCCTTTACAGTAAATTTCAGTTTGTCATAATGTAGGAAGCTACAAAAACCGAATGAAAAGAAAATGTTTTTTTCACTTTCTTCTGTAACAAAGAGAATATGTGGGAGAAGATGAATCTGTGATTGCAGCTGCTGCACATTCTGAAAACGATGCAAGATATGCTGTTGTGGTTGTTGCTGTAAGTTCTGTGCTCCCCATTGAAGAATATGTTATGGATTCTGTTGATGCTGGAAATGCTGCCATTGTATTGATGGTTGTAACTTGTGGCACATTGAAGTTGTTGAAAGCAAACAAGTTGTAGTGGTTGAAATTGCAAAGGCTATTTTTAATGATCAACTCTCCTGATTTCTTGCAATGGTGCTGCCACCATTGCTATGTACCTAAGTTGCATGAAACGTGAAAACTTGTACTAGTTTTGGAAACGGGAACACCTGGAAATGCGACCCCCCCCCATTAAAAAAACGGGTATGTCATGGGAAATATATATATTTGTTTTCTTGCTAGATTAGGGTTTATATATATAAATTTGTCTTCATTTTCCATAGATTAGGTCTTTTTAGACTTCCTATGGGTCCAACGCCCCTCATGGGCACTTGGGGGTTTCCGAGAAGTTTCCAAGGTGTTTCTGAGTTTCCGGTACTGGTACATGTGCAGTTTAGGAGTTTCATGCAACATTGGGGGTTTCCGAGAAGTTTCCAAGGTGTTTCTGAGTTTCCGGTACTGGTACATGTGCAGTTTAGGAGTTTCATGCAACAGAGCTTTGTACACATCGGTTGGATTCCTCTCACAAAAGATTGAAATCTCTATTGCATCTGTATCCAAGGATCCATGCCTAGTCCTTGAAAGTTTAAACCCTGAGGTGCCTTTTCCATTATCTTCTCCCATCCACCTAAAAGTTTTATTCACGGTGCCCTTGTAATCTTTAATAACAAAAGCTTCTAAGAAGATTTGCTGGCATCCTTCCTCCATCAACCTATACATGGGTTCTTGGTATAGTTGTAAGATGTAAGCAACCACAAAATGAATAGACTTAATATGCATTCCTCTTGCAGCTAATGCACTGATAACAGGGGTTATTACATATGAAACACTATTTAGTGGAGTAACATCCAAAACTTGGAATTTGGCTTATAGAGTGGATACCCAACCCAAGATAATTTACGGCATTCCTAACCGACTTAGAGATGTTGAAATATGCTCAAGGTTCAAGCACTTCCCCAAAGCCTTTTTTTGTTAACCAAATTATGACTGTCTCTGTCAGCTTTGTCAGATATTCCTTAACACCTTGTCTCTTACAACCGACATAATTGCAGCAAGCTGTGCATGCTGGTTCAATTTCATGAATACATAAAGAAGGCATCGGATCTAGGTTCTGAAATGATGTATAGATTGTTGCTCCTCCCATTTATGTATGTATTTCCATTCAATTGCACAGTGCCTTCTCTAAAATAAATTAGGCCAAGGACATATTGCTGAGAAATGGATCTCTCATTCTGTCTACAATATATTGAATATGGTGTTCCGATCCTTAAGTTCTATTGAGTGTGATGCAATCTGCTTTAGGGTTGTTAGAGCTTCCTTGCATGTGCCTTTTCAGTTTCCAGTTTATTCTTCCAAAACTTTGAGACAGTAAGTGGCATAAGTTTAACAGGGGTCAATGCATTTCCCAACAGGGCCAGCCGTTAAGCCTATGCTCCTGCCCATCTCAAATTGGAGTCATCCCTAAATTCCATGCTATAGTTGTCTAACAACTATTGACAGGTTTTTCTTTTGACATATGCATTAGTGGACCAATTGTTGCACTAGAATACGGATTTTTTTATTTTTGAACCTCATAATACCCTGGTTTTGACCACTTGAATGTATTGGATCAGATTTGTATAATTTGTAAGTGGGTATAATGATGGGAGTCAAGCCAGGCAAACTTCAATAAATGATCCTGTGTACAAATGATGTAAATACGTTTGTATGGATTACTAGTGTGGGGCTCAAGGGCAAGGCCCGATTATTGATTGGCTAAGCATGTAGACGATGTAAATATACTTCTATAGACTGTGTGGTATGCTTGACATAGTGAACTCAAGTTATGTAAATATTGATGCTGGAATATAATATATAATGGTCCAGTATGGCCGCGGAGAGCATGAGAGGGGCTATGTTTCCACCTAAGTTGCACGAAACGAGGAAACGTTCCAAATTTCCGAAATCGGGACGGTACGAAACAGGCCCCCCCAAAATGGAAACGTCCGAGGAAACGCCAGGGGAAACGCCATATATAAAAAAATAAAAATATATATATATATATATATATATATGTATATATAGTTTTTGTAAAAATAAGACATTATATTGCAAGAAAAACATAATGATGCAAAAAAAATGCAATAATGATGCAAGAAAAACATAGAAAATGCAAAAAAAAATATATTTGACTATTTGGGGGTCCCATGGCCCCCTTTTTTTTTCTTATTTTGCCTCAAAGATGCCCGAAACGTTGGCCGTACGGGCCGGTACGGCCAGGAAATGCCCCAGTCTGTACCGTACGGCGTTTCCAAATCGGGAAACGCCGTACGGTACGGCCAGGGGCGTTTCTTGGCCGTACCGTACCGGTTTCCTGCCCGAAATCGAGGAGGGGGGGGCGCATTTCCTTCAACTTAGGTTTCCACCAAAGGGGAAGAGGGCCTATGGGAAAAGTAATCTACTATTGCCAAGTTTCAACTTATGAACTCGTCTCTTTTGCATCATGTGCTTTAAATGAACCCATCCCCCTCCTTGACATATAAAGTCAATCGTTGAGTGCATGTAGAGGTTGGTGGGGAAGTTTGCTCATGTAGTTATTGGAGCATGGGCGGAGTACAATCATTATGGGGAAGCATAAGAGTACTTCATTCAACCATTAGAAGCGAAGTCAACTATAATACCCTCAACTCTTTCATTGTAGTTCATTTTGTTATTCTCTCTCATGCTTATACACTTCTCATGCTGTGTTTTCCTTGGAACCAATTAACCAATTTGGAAATTGACCAACTTAGCTTTGTAAAAGGGGATTTTGTAGACCTTGGATGAGAGATGCTTGTAGGTGAGCATAGAGGTCGAGCAAGTTCCGAGGCCTTCACCCAATAGTTATTGTTGCTCATTGGTCTCTTGAGAGCCAAGTGTTATTCTTCTAGGCTATTCCCATAAGGCATTGGAAGGGAAGAATATCTCCAAGGGATTGTTGAGTAGAGAAAGGGAAGATCTTGCTTGTGTTGTGTAGGACAGTGAAAGAGAGTGCCATGGTTGTTTGATGGTTGACAAGATGCTTGAAGTGCTCTGTAGTGAGTAGATGGACTAAGCCATCAGAGCAATTTTTTTGGGTTGAATGAGCTTGGAGCCCATAGCTTGGTTCCCTTGCCCTGGTGGCTTCATAGCATGGCCTAGGCATGGTATCTACACTGGATGCCTATAGTTGGGTTTAAAATTGTTTGTACTCAACCAGTTTCTTGGATTATCTTTTGTTAAAGATAAGTATTCTGTCTTTGTTTATGAATTTGCAATTGAATGTTATTTATTGCTATGGAAATACATGCGTACGTGTGTGTGTGTGATTATGTTTAATTTTGGTTACGGGCATTTGGTTGCCATGAATTCTCTCGGGGGTGGAAATTTAGTGGCCTGTTTAGTGGCTACCTATCCTGTGGCTACTAATGTGCGGGAAGGGATACTAGATAGAGTTGTTGGCTCCCAATATTTTTTGCTAAACACACATCCTTAGTTTTGTTTAACAAAAGATTTGGATGGTATAAAGATAAAGAGAGAATTGAAATGCCTTAATTCATGAACATCGAATCCATACATTTCTTTTTCTGTTATGGATAGGGAGCATTTCACGCCCTTCCTATGACAATGTACTTCTGGAAATGTTCTATTGATCAAAGAGAGTTCGTTTGCTTAGTGATGGGTAGCAAACATATTTTCTTTTGACTGAAAGCTTCCGGTCAACATGAGCAAGCACTAACTGCTCTATTTTAGATTTAACACTGGACAGAAACGTACTGCCATGCTACAGAAACCCCCTTCGGCTAAGAAGCCACGAGTGGGGGGTATCTATTCCGCCAAAGTCTTCTAGGGCTTGCACCTGGCCTCACCTGTTTTTGCAAGTACAGGTGCACATGAACACAAGCATGTCATTGGGAGATTTGAACCCTGGTGTGGGTGATAACACCACCCTGCTTTTACTGACCCAGTTAAGCACCTGTTGACAGGTAGCAGAAGATTTTGGATTGTAAATGTGGACAGGGAATTGATATACTTTGAGCAATGAATTTCATACCTGTAGCTGAGCATTCAAATCGAAGCCTCTAATGTTCATGTTCAAAAATGACTTGACTGGTATTATATTTTGATCACTGCTTAAAATGCTGTGTGCTAATCACTAGATTAAACTATTTTTCTCAGATCATGTAAGTTGTACATTTATAATTAGATAGAAATAGGAACCGTAGTAACTTGAGTTGCCTAGCTGATTAGGACTGTTGGTCCCTTGTTGGAGTAAGTAGTACAAGGGTATAGTGCAACATTGATTTTGGAGCCCATATTGCATGATCACATGATGATTCCATTGAGAACATTACTCAACCACTGCTTAAAATGCCATGCACTAACCACTTGACTGAATCGTCTTCATTAAAGTTTATGGAATTTATGCATTTGTTTCATGACAAGTCATTATAATCTACACATTAACTAATACCTAGTACGTGTTGGTGGTCAATTCCCTGGCAGATGGTACCACCCAGCATTAATTTTGAACCTCCGTCCTGTGTTATCTATGGACATAATGATTCCACTAACATTAAGCTACACCCATTAAAAAGGGAATCCATATACACTTTGTTGGTGAAATGTTTCACTGTGTGCAGTAAATAACATGTAAAATGAGGTCAATTGTAACTGGAACTTGTTTAGAAGTACATTCTGGTATTTATGCTTTTAGGCAAATCTCCAAGGTTTGTTCTCTGTATAACATGTCACTTTTCTATACTGGTGCTTGAATTTATCCTAGCATAAGTAGCTGTCCACCATAAGATGTGTTTCTTTCACATAGGAAAAGAAAGTAGCGCTTTACTATGGTTTATGGAGATTTTGGCAACAGTTAAAATTATTGGATGTAGACATAATTTTGCATATCTGTGAACTTAATCTTTAGGAATTTTTTTTGAAATTGACTTATTGGTGAAGCATTAAACCCCTAATGTGTTCATCGGTCTACTGGGATTTCAGGGCTAGCGGGGGCAACTGCTGATGTGCACTGTTATGATGTACTTGCAAATAAATGGACAAGGTAAATGTTTGCATGATTTGTTGATCATCTGGTATTGAATTTGATTTTCCTGCGCTGGGTAAATGTGGGCATGATTTGTTGAACTTCTAGTATTGAATTTGATTTTTCTGTGCTGGTAATGTTATCTCAAGAGTCAATGCCCATGCCTTATTTTCTTGCCTTTTCTCCCTTAACTTTCAGTATATTTGTATAAATGGCACTTGTCATTCTTAAGACTGATAATGTGACGTATTGTAGATGAAGGTATGACAGATGACACATCCCAAAAGTGGTTCATTCTAGCCCTGTAGAGATTCCATTGGAAATTTGTATTCATCACAATGGAGCCAAACCTGATTCAAAATCACTAAATTATACCCTCTTTGTTAATTCCTTCATTTAAAAGTTTAATTTGTATATGAAACATTAAATCTTAAATAGTGAGCGTCCAAGCTGAATAGAATGTTCAAATTTTAATTAGTACAATCTAAATATGCATGGTACAGTTGTTGTGAATTGTTTACTGTTGCTTGAAATATACATGAAAATATTATCTTTGCTAACCTAATACTACATCTGCCTTTCTGAAATCTGTATATCAATATCATCTTTGAATTGAAGGCAATATAGTATTACAACCTAGATAAGATAATACTATTAATGTCTACAATGACTATAAAAAGTAGGTTAATGCGACTCAACTTCAATCCAGTAGTGACACACTGTGGGAGTGTGTAAGCAACCCCTAGAAGCAGAAGCATAAATAATCAAAAGGCATATGAATCAAAGGCTTAAAAACCAAAGGCGTAGACATATACAACAAGAGAAACGGCCTACTCATCTTCATGAGAAGAGGATGCCCCCGTTGTCACAACAAAGACATAAACGGAAGTAGAAGATGAAGACGTCGCAACTGAACCACCAACCATAGAGAAGGAGTCAATGCACTGCTTGATGATGTCCTCAGGGGAGAGTCCAGATCTGAGAAGACCTGGTTATGTCTAGGTGGAAATCGAGTCTGATCCTCCCAGACTCTACTAATACTCATAACTTGGGGTTATCAAAACTTGAAAGGAACCCAGTGATGGAAAGCTATTTCCTCAGGTGGGGGGAAATTGAATTGTAAAGAGAACTGTAATGAGAATGAGATCTCAAAAGCCTTGTGGGTTTGGTTTGCCGGCTGAAGATTGTGTAATGTACATAAATATACATTACAGCAACAACAACAACAATAATGATAATATATTAAACATGAAATAATAATCAATAGACCAAAGCTCATGTGTGTTCATGCTTGTGACCAATCAGTGTGTGTGTGTGTGTGTGTATAGGTAGATTAAGATAGATAGATATCATCATATTACAATACATTTATTCTATCCTATACAGAACATATTTCTCTTCCCTATGCTATTTGCATTGGATGTTTTTATAAGTTTTGAACAGACTGTTTGTAACATTCGTATCAGAGCCGCTCTTGGGTAAATGCTTGTGGGGTGAGTTCTAGATTCATTGACTCGTGGCTGAAATTATCTGCTTGTGGCCAGTTTTTCTTCCAGATGCTATTAACAAACAATCACCTGCAATATTTGTAGAGCAAATTAGGAATTGTACTAACTTAATTCAAAGCATCTACAGGAAACAAACAGAAAAAGAGAAAAGAAGACCATCTGTCTCAGAAGATATCATGGCTACCACAAGTCAGAAACCCGTTGCTGCAAGTCAAATAATCCTGTGTAGCGTCAATTGGGTTTAGCTTGGGTGGTTGGGAGGAATGATTATCCTCTCGACCCGGGTTCAATTCCTGCAAGTGACATGTTGAGCTCTTAATGAGTATATTTTTGTAATGGATTCGAGCCTTGTTATTGACTGGCCTTGTGCCCTTAAGATTCTAGGGTTTACCCTGGGTACCATCTTCGAAATCAGGGGAAGTACTCGGGGGTTTTCCCTGGGCAGTGTAACCTGGAAAAAAAGAACCATTGCTAGAGAAAATTTTTTACATAGGAAATTTCCATTAATCCAGCCATTGCCAAAACACTTTACAATGTTTCAACACTGCCAACAGAGGAGTTAACCGTGTTGCAAGCTGCGTAACATTGACTCAACTCCAAACCAGTAACTGAAATCACAACACCAATTCTGTAATCAAAAGACAAAAACAAGAAAATTGTGACACATCTCAAGCGGCCAAACCGTGAGGTGGGCACTGCATATAAGAATTTGGATCAATTGTGAAATCTGCAGCACTGAAAGTTTTAAGTTATAAAGATACAGAACTGCAGTAACATTCAGTGTGTTGGAAATCCATTGCATATGATTAACTGCTGCGTAATAATCAAATCCTCTTCAAAAACCACTTGACGAAGGAAATAGGACACAGCCATAGCATTTCAAGTTGCCTATCAATTAATTGTGCAGCTGCCGCAGCCCATAAGAGCTGTACAGATTTAGCATACATAATTGTACAGATTTAGCATACTAACTGAAATTGCTGCTTCTCAAGGCACATATGACATGAGAATATTTGACATTGTGAAGATTTAAGATCAATTTTTGAAGATTAAAGTTTAAACCCAAAAGTCACGACCTTAATAATCTGCCATCTGAATTGTGGGGGAAACTGTAGGCGCTGTCTTGGAGATTAAAATGTTTGGATGTGTGATAGATAAACTAATTGTGGATATTCTAACATTGAGATTAGAAGAATTATAACTCAAGTATATTTTCATAAAATGTATTTTTTTAAAGTATAAGGTCGCTCTAGAAGATATATTAGAAAAGGTTACATTATTGAAGTGTTCATAAAATCCAATATCATTATTAAAGGTGAGATTGGATAGTTGGCCCCACTTTGGAGAAGCATAAGTCAAGCTATTAATAGGTGAACTGTCTTTTGAAGGTATAAATTAACTTTTTGGTTTTAAATTCAAGTTGAGTCTCAATTTGATTAAAACAAAGGGTGTGATTACGAAAAGATCAAGTTAATAAAAAAATCATTTCAAGGGTTCTCAAGTTCCCATCAAAACTAAACAAATTATATCTGGGTGGGATCTTTGCACTTCATGCATTCGCTTAGTATCAAGGAAGAGGGAAATTTTAGCAATTATGGCATCTTTTAACGAAAATAAGAAAATGGATTCTGACATCTAAAAAATAAGAAGATTTAACCAGTTTTAAGTTAAGTGTTACAACTAATAAAAGCAAAAGGAGCCATTGAAGGAAAATCCATTATCATAGCTGTTATCCTTGAAAAAAGCAACAGTTACATCAATTACAAATTTCTGAATCAAATATAATAAAAAAGCTACTTTTAAAAGAAAACAATATGAAGTAAAAAGTCTACAATTGTCAATTTGTGATTTTGTGCCCAAATTCCACTTCGAAGTGTACTTTATGTGCGAAAACATTGATATCCTTTTAGGTTGGTCATGGACCGAAGCATTGGGTGCTTTCACCTTGAATTTGGAAAATAAATTTTCAATATTTTTCCATAATAAAAAGAAGATAACATTGCAAGACTTTACAGTGATTTTGTGAACAAAAGTTCCCTCATCAGAGGATATAAATGTATAAGATGTGATCTTTCAAAATGATCACAATTCAGGATAGAGGATGCATGAACGCCGGGAAAGTTTTGACAAGGTTTTAGCTATTAAAAGAAATTTCTTGCCTAAGGATTATTAATCAAACCTTGCTTGCAAAAATTAGGAAGTTGAAGAAAGAGAAAAAGATGCAACCAAAAATCAAGAAACAACTCATTGACGAAGAAACGTTAATGGATCCGATGAAATCAACAACACTTGTAGAAGTCAATGTACAAACTGTAAGAGAAACCCTCAGAGATGAAATTGCACTGGAAAAGTTGCTAATGATGAAAAGTTGTCTATCGTCGAAGAAGTCAAGGAAATTATTGACAAGGTAACACTTACAAAACTAGGTGTAGTTAAAGGTCCATCTGCCACCACTGACAAAATTGTGTCTCAACTCAATCTTGTTGCATTGTCGACACACTAATGAACAATAAAATGTCTATCCCTGACTCTAGACCCTATCATCACCCTAATCACAAAAGTTGTCATAGGGAACAATCAACATACCGACATCAATTGAACAAAACTTAGTCTGTACTCCTGGATATCAAGATGCTAGATAACAATATGCCAATTCAATTTGTTTCCTAAGGTAAATTGAAAATTGCAATCAAAGAAGCGGTCATCAAATGATGCACAATACAATTCCGAAGAAAATTAAGTTAGGGTGGATTGAGCCCTCCACAACGCGACAGTGTTGGTCAAACCTTCAAAGATCTGACCATCTTGTTTCCTCAATCATCACAACATCAAGAGTATCAAGAGAATACAGGCAAGGCCGATGTTGTAGCTTTCTAAGCATGCTTTGAGGGAAAAGCCGCCTTTAAGTGAGAGGACATTCAATATACATAACAACAACAACAATAATAATGAAATACACAATAATNGAGCCCTCCACAACGCGACAGTGTTGGTCAAACCTTCAAAGATCTGACCATCTTGTTTCCTCAATCATCACAACATCAAGAGTATCAAGAGAATACAGGCAAGGCCGATGTTGTAGCTTTCTAAGCATGCTTTGAGGGAAAAGACACCTTTAAGTGAGAGGACATTCAATATACATAACAACAACAACAATAATAATGAAATACACAATAATAATTAATAAACCAAAGGTCATCTCTGTCCATGTTCACGACCAATCAATATATATATATATAATCAACATGAAGCTCCTTGATTCATCATTCATTCATATTACAATATGTTTATTCTATCCTATATGGATCTCTTTTTCCTATTGTATTTGGATTGGATGTTTTAACTTTTTATATTTGTTGAACAGAATGTTCATAACAGAGTGAGAGGACTCTCATGTAATCGAACACACTTCCTTTTTTTAACAAAAGCTCTACATTTCTGATCTAGATAGTTGAAGAGCATAGTGAGGGGAACCTCCCGAGTCTCGGTAGAGGCAATGTAATCTCCCTCTGATCTCATAAATGGGACACTGGAAGATGAGGCGCTCCTCCTACTCAATCTCCTATAGGTGACACAATCAATGAATCCTTTTTGACTGTGGGATGTGATGATCTGTCTCCATCTGAAGCTGGCGAGAGCAAACTTTGAAGTGGCCCAAGCGAATCCTAAGGCTATGCATCCAGTGTCTCCAACTATACTCAGGCTTGAAACTAAGACCGTCCCTTAGCTGCATGAAGTCCTTAAAGTAGAATGCCATCTTAGGATTGAGTTCCTTGTGGGGGTGGGTACAAGTGACTTGGGTGTACTGTTAGTAAATATCATCTCTTAACCACCTTGTTCGATTCTTGCTTGGAGGGAAGGATGTGACCAGGGACATCCAAAGAGTCTTGAAAGGGGGAAGGCAATCAATGGAAATGCCAACTGACTAGAGAAATAGAGAGGGCTCAGAGAACCGGCACCACCTTTTCCCAGTGGGGGGGATTGTGGAAGCAGTCTCCTTCAATAAGAAAAGAACCAGGAAGGGCTCTGCCTCCCTGAGGTAGAGTCTCACAGGCTCCAGATCCTGAGGAGGAAGGAGACTAGTCTGAAAATAGTATTGTGATGGGTATCAAACTCTGCTTGAATGATGGCTGAGGGGACTGTCTGTTTTCAGCAAACTATGCGCTGCAGCATAAGCGATTGGACTCTCTTAACTTAGCCCAATCAGGTGGAAGTAGGCTAGGCCCCTCCAGATCTCAGAGCCATAAAGTAAAACGAGCCTAGTAATTTAGTCGAAAAGATACAACTTGGAAGAGATATCCTGAAAATGCATTGGAAAACACTGATGCTCAATTATGGAGAAGGATCTGTACCCCTTGCTGAGTCGGGGAGAGAATGCAACTTACCAAACTCCTGCCATGGTAGGCTTGTATGTTGGAATGACCCAATTTGTTGAAGATTCAGGACTGCTTATTTTTAAAATTTCTTGAAATTTCTGGACATTGGTTTTCATAACTTGATCTTGGATCTTAATGTCCCACAATTCCATTGCATTGGTTTCAACTTTCAATAACTAATAAATCAATCAAATGACAGCGTTAAGTGTCAGAAAAGCTCTTGTAATAAATATCTAATAGAGAAAGTTGTCTGCACGCTATCAATATTTATGGTTTTTTACTTAGCAGTTTGAGTGCAATTGACTGTATGAAGTAGTGGAAATTCAGATTACTGCATGATAGCTTACAACTATTATACTTCAAAATGATGATTTAATTCAACTTTGGCTTCACTAATCGATAGCACTATTTGCAGGCTTACTCCTGTAGGAGATCCACCATCCCCTCGAGCTGCACATGTTGCAACTGCTGTAGGTACCATGGTTGTCATCCAGGTACCTTTCATTTTGTTGTCATATCCACAGTAACTATGTTAGAAATTCTACAAGTACATGCTCATGCTGTTGTTTCTTGCTTACTATGATTCTATATAGGGTGGTATTGGTCCTGCTGGGCTGTCAACAGAGGATCTGCATGTTCTGGACCTGACACAGCAACGGCCACGTTGGCACAGGTTATTCATCTAACTAAGACACATTTCTTACATTTATAGTTCTTGAAAAGAATTTAAAATGATGTTGCTGAAACTGATACAGCAACAGCTTCGTTGGCACAGTTATTCATCTAACTAAGACACATTTCTTACATTTATAGTTCTTGAAAAGAATTAAAAATGATGTTGCTGAAACATGTGATGTTTGCAGGGTGGTTGTTCAGGGAGCTGGTCCTGGACCTCGTTATGGCCATGTGATGGCTCTTGTAGGCCAGAGATTTCTCTTAGCAATTGGTGGAAATGATGGTATGAGTGTACAATTTATTTTATTTTATTTGTTATTAATATTAGACTATGCCTTTAGCATCTCATAAGATTATATTGCTGTAACTTTGTTGTTGCTTATTTCTTTTGGGATACAACCATGACCTCTATCTTCAATAGGACGGCTGCAAAATTTTGTATTTGTCTTTTCTCCAGGTAAACGACCTTTGGCAGATGTTTGGGCCCTGGACACTGCAGCCAAACCTTACGAGTGGCGTAAGCTAGAGCCAGAAGGGGATGGCCCACCTCCGTGCATGTGAGTGGAAAGCATAATTTCTGTTTTTTGCTATATAAGCTTAAAAGTAATGTTCTAGCTCGATTTTTGTAGACCACATGCAAGTTGGAGTAATTTTGAAACTTCAACCTGAGTGGGCCTAATGGTTAAGAACACGTGTATCCTCCCTTGGAGGTCACAGGTTCATATCTAGAGGGGGGTAGGGTATGTATACCTCCGTAGACTTTAGCAGTCAAATCACTGTGCGGAGGGGGTCCCTTGTCCCACAAACAAGGGGGTCTCATACACCAATTTGGTGTCTGGCTTGGCCGTGACCTTAAAAATATATTATTATTATTATAAAAAACTAGTTATGTGCCATGGCACATTGAAGAAGTGATTCGATTCTACAGATGAGATTCAATCATCATAATAATTATAACATATTATAACTTATCTTTTAACTTTTAAGTTGAGGAAATTTGCATTCTTTATGTTCTCTGGAATCTGTGTTTGACTATTTTTTAATCCTTTATATGAATTATGAAGGGAAAGAACTGAGAACTCTTCCCAACTAAGCTAGTTTCAGCTGCTACATATTTTCCGTTTGTAGTTGAGTCTTGAATGTAAATATCTCAAAATGGCAGCCGATCATAATTCTATAGAAACTTTTCACAACAAAGTTAATAGCCCTCCAATCTCAACAATTTCATATGCTTTAATACTCTGATAGAATTTAGAAATGATCCCAACTCCAGAATTTGAATATTTTATAGCATTATAGATGATTAATGATTAGGAAATCTAAATATATTGAATTAAATATATTCTGCTGAGGCTAGCCAAACCATTATCAGTGGATGGTCGGTCTGCAGAAGCCAGCATAATACCCTCCTGGCAGGGAAGACTGTTCTAACTAAGGGTCGTTAAATCTTCTTAAGAATGTATGCCTTCAAAGGTTTTGAGAAACTGGAAGATCTTCAGTGGGGTTAATATGTGCTTTTGTGAAATTGAATACAAATGCTAGTGCATTTGCAAAGCAAGTGGTTCTATATATTTTTCTTCTTTCTTCTCAATAATACGAGTTGGATTGTTTTCACATGTATGTTAATAATTGTCAATGTAGCAAAACTCGGCAATGGCAAAATTGGGAAAAATCAGCAAAATATTGGCAACAGTGATAATTATGATAAAAATACCTGTGAGAAAGAAATGAAATAAATCCAAAGCACTAATGGGACTGTGAAAGAACAGTATTCCATCTGTGTAGAGGCACCGAGGGGATATGTTGTCAATATTATGCCAGGAGCTTTTTGACTTGAGTTTGGGAAATAATTGCTTGCATGCTATGATATTTGTAGCTGAATGCTGACGATGCAACTTTTTATTGCAGCTGGGCCTTTGCAACTTACTTTATCGAGCTGTTTTCACATTTAGCAATTATTTCTCCTATAGCAAACATCTGACATTGTGACCTATTCAATGACCTATTATCATAATCTGAAGTAGCTTCAGAATCTCATTGCTGTTCATCTTCTTGGGGTTTTTAGGTCAAAACTTGACCCATGCCTACTGTAGGATGCTTCTGGAACAGGCAGGAGAATCTGCTTGAGAGTTCAAATCCAATTCATGCAAATTATTGTCAATGCCTTTGTTGACATTGCTGAATTTGCTGTAGTAACTCGTGGTGGTTGTCTGTCTTGGAATTTTATCAATGATGCAGATTGTACCTTGACAATTCTGCAGGCATAGAAGGGACAACTCTGTAAAGCAAAAACACATGTTTTCTGTTAAACTATATCGATAGTTTTGGGGAGGAATATTTTCCTTTCTTTGTAACAACAATATTTTTTTCTATGGGGCAGCAGGTTTAAACTTTCTACCATATTGGCTGTAGTCTATCACAAACTTGAAGGCCACAAATTTTCTATCCACATTCATACTGAAGGTGCCAAGAATTTTCAAATCATTGAGCACCAAGTGTGATATCAGCATCACTGACAGGAAAAGCGAAGAATGAAAATACCAGTTTGAAATTGTTCATTGGCAAGGACTAAGGAGACTTTGTGTCACTTCCCAGAGCATAAGTTATGACTCAATGCCCATGTCGCAGGAAATGACACCCCCCGTGGTTTCATAAATGCCCTGGAAACAGGGTGATATTTCCAGAAATGTTTCCAATTTGATTATGTTGGTCAATTTGCTGGTTGTTTCTTGGGAAATGACCCTGCTTCAGGAAAAACTTGAAAAACCGACATAAAGAAGAAGATACAAAAGAATGTGAGTCTAAACCCAGCAAATCCCTTTTCAGTCTCCTATGTTCTCATTAAAGAGCAGCAACACGAGTATGACTGACAGCACTTTGTGACAGCAGCAGTGGGTGGCAACAACCAATAAGCTTTTTTAGAAGTCATTTCTGAGATATATCTCTTTATTTACTTATTATTTTATTTGTTAGAAGTTATTATCTCAAACATATGCACACAATATTTTTGTTACCTTGTTTCCTAAAATACGGGGAGGTTTGTCTATAAAACCATTTAATTTCATCAGCTTTTGCAGTTTCCCAGTTTCTGGTTACTCAGATCCATTCTGTTGCAGCATATGGTTTACAAAGTTGCATGGGATCTTTCTTTAGCAGTCAATTTGCAAATGGGCACAATACTATTGATGCCTATCGTTATCATGACTGATGTTTGTGTAGCAGATTTGTTGCACAACTAGTTTTATTTTGGCTGTGTTGGAGGATTACATTGATCCACACCCAAGGTTGCCTGGTGCAGGAGCATCATTTTCCAAAAATCCTCGCGAGTGGAGCGTCCTGGGAGCGTCTGTTATATATATATATATATTTTAATAATAATAATAATAATAATGGTAATCTAATTTTAAGGTCACGGCCAAGCCAGACACCAAATTGGTGTATGAGACCCCCTTGTTTGTCAGACAAGGGACCCCCTCCGTGCAGCGATTTGACATGCAGAAAGACAAATTAGTTGCAGAATATATGAAAACATGCATATTTGTGCTACTTGTAGATAAATACTACATTATTATGAAGTTAGAAATGCCATCCATAGTATATTAAAGATTATATTGAAACTTTGAAAGAAAACATTATAAATAAACATGTGTTAAGGCTAAATTTGACACCCTAGGCTTTAGGTCGGTTGTAGATTGAGGGAATCAAAATAGGCTTAATTTAGGGGTGGATCCTAAGGCCACAATTGATATCACCCCTCTCGTTTTTGGTTGGTGCGTGCCAACCATAGGGAGGATACCCTAGGGCGTGCTGCTTGATGGACGAGATTTGACCTGCAAAACACAAATCAAACAAGCACAAAATGGTTTTGGGATGAGGGTTAGATAACTTCACCCAAAACTTGCATAAAATTTAATTTTAAATGAATTTTGGTGGAAAACCCTAAGCAGAGAGAACCATTAGAATGTAAAAAGACAGTAAATTAAGAGGGAAGAGCGCTTCAAAGGTGCCAAATCGACCCCCAATGAAGGATGGGCTTCAAACACCTGCAATTAATTAGAAATCCAATGCAACAACAACAATCTAGGCCACAATCAACACATAAGACTCTTTATTCATGTCAAATCAGAGGAATGGCTCCATCACAGAGAAAAGCCAAGAACTGTTACAATGATCTCCAAGAAATTGAGAATCCGAAGCTAGAATGAGAGAGTAGTAATGCTCCTGCAATAGAGTGATCAACCTGGCAACTGTGGAAGAATGTTGCATATATAGCTAAATGCATGAAGAACTTGCCTTATGTTTCCAAATTGGGCAAAAAGCTAGCCAATATTCCTCGCCCAAGTGTCAATTTGTCCATCTGCCATGTGTCACTGCATGAATGCCTGCTAAAACTGGCTGAACGAACCTTTCCCAAGCCTTCTGGTCAAATCTGGAGAAGAATGGAGGTCGAATGGGTCAAAACTGGTTAGGTATGAAGAAGTTATGGCCAAAAAGGTGGGAAGGGTGAACCTCATGGAGAGAAATAGGTCGCTTAGGTTAATGGAATGAGGGAAAGTTAGGTTGCATGAGTGAAAGAGGATAAAGAAAAAGGAATAAAGGAAAAAGTGGAAGCTAAAGCAGAAAAAGGGGAAAGCTGGGAAAAGGAAAGAGGATAAAGCTAAAAGCTAAAAGCAGAAAGCTAAAAGCTAAAAGCTAAAGCATAAAGCAGAGAACTCACCCAGTTTGACTTTTGATTGGCTTTAAGGCGCTTTATGACTTTGGGAAACTTCTTTACTTTGTCCAGTTTTTATTTAGCAAGTGTTGGGCGATTTAGTGGGCCTAGTTTTAGGAGGAAAAAGGCCCAGGTATAAGCGTGTGGGCCCCACATGTGTCGCCACCTCACCTTGCCACATCATCCCTTGTGCCACCTCATCACCAAAGAGCAAGGTTGTCCAAATACCATCAAGTTTATACTCATTGGAAGTAGAATTGGATAAGTAGTAAGAATATGTTGTCAAATAACTGATGTGAGGGGTCAATAAGGTCCTCATGGGCAAGAAGTGTCCCATAATGTTGCAAGTCTCTCATACTCAAACCTGGAACTGAAAACTCATCTTGTAATAGCTTAGAAATCACTGAAACAAGCTCTGAACTCAACTCATGTAAGAAACCATCATCTACTGACTAGAACAAGAATCAATGTGCCTCGAAAATCTTTGAATGATGGTCCTGTGCTATTAGAAATAACCTTTGAATGCCAGGCTGAAAGGATAGACTGGCCCTTTGACCACCAAATCTCAAGGGTGAGATTTTGGGGTCAACAACAAGCAAGAACATTTAAATGACAAACATAAATGACAAGCAATGTTCCTCCATCGCTTATATTGGGATCCACATCATTAGTATCATTCTTCATCCTTTGCCTCTTGTCTAGCCTTTGCTTCTACCTCTATTCTCTAGGGACATTAGTCGACACCACCCAATTTCCATGTACAATGTAACTAAGAGGCAAACCTGTCTTACATTGTTAAAAAGTTGGATTGCACCATAGTTTAGATGAAAGGCATCATATTTACTAGTTTCGCTTGAAGCCAATGTTATTAGAGCCGGACCGGTGACCGAACTGGTCGACCCCAAAAATGTGAATCGGACCGGTACAGGAAAAAAACTGGACAAAAAAACTGGTTGACCGAAAAATACATAAAATATTCAAATTTTGAAAAAAAAACCCATATATATTCATGTGCATCCATATGAATCCAAACCTTTTATACACAAATATGCAAACTTTCTCATTTATATAGCAAGGGTGGATATAACCAAAATAGCACAATCCATCTCTGAACCAAAATACATCAACAACGAGGCTCTAAATGGCCTCTAGAGTCCAAACAAAATCATGCTACAACAAATAACTGTATATTATCAAGATCATTACCTATATTAGGATCCTCATCATCAACGACACCCTCTAAGCATTAAAATAAGATAGAAAAAGCTTAACATGCCTAATAAGTGATTTTACTTTAGTGAAGGGTACGTTTTTCCTAGGGTCATGACAGAAGAGTTCAACAATCAATGCCACCAACATCGAGGTACATAGAGGGCTTGGTGCTCTTGATTAAATTCCAGCTACATACCCTCATACATGATAGAATCCATTGGAAACGTTGCAATCTTGCGGCTTGCCAATCTTGAAATCCTGAAAACTGTTAAGTTTGCTGAATTTTGAGTGGGACCTAAAATTCTACTTTCTCCCTATGAAGTCCAATGAGGTTGGAACCACTCTCAAACATCCTGAAACAATTAAGAATTTAAAGTGACATTCTCCTTTATCTTTCATTTTCATCTTTTTACTTTAAGAATTTAACATTACCATTACCCTAGGGTTAGGTAATAGGCCCCCCTTCTATTAAACAATTATTATTTTAAAAATAATTGAATTACTTGGGTCCATGATGTGCTGTACGGAACTGGCCGGCTCGGTGAAAAAAGGCCGGTTTGGTACCTAACTGGCCAAAAACAGTTCGGGAGTGTCGGTCGAACCGGATTTTCCACAAAACCGGTTGGACAGGCTGGTTCCAATGGTTCCAAATGGTTCTGATAACACTGCTTGCGGCTTCACAGGTGACCTAGTTTGTCTGTGTGTTATGAGTCATGACTTATATTAACTTAGAAAGTTTGAGATAAAGTTGTTATGCTTGTTTTGATAAGTTTTTAAAGTATGTTGTGATCTGCTGTTACTGATATATTGGTTGCTTGGACAGGTATGCAACTGCGAGTGCTCGTTCAGATGGTCTGCTCTTGCTTTGTGGAGGAAGGGATGCAAGCAGTGTGGTAAGAACTTCAGTCTCTTTAATTTCAGAAGTTTTATGCTTGTTTGAGTGTGGATGGTTATAATTTCTATAGTTGAATCCAGATAAAGGCAGAACTGAATGTCATGGTTGGTATACTTTATGTTTTATTCCAAAAGCTGATTTTTAAGAATAATAGGGGAGCAAATAACTTAATGATATTAGGTGGCTATTTTAGAAAACTTTAATGAACTGTTAACCACACACACCCAAGCATAAGGGGAACACCTGACTAACAAAATATAGACATCATGACTTGCATAATTGAGAGTACTGCTTAAACTTGTGGACAATCATGAAAGATGTAACATTAATGGCAAGGTAAATATTGAAGGTGGTCCACAGATGTCTTGCTTGGGCAGTCGAAACTTCTCCGCGCACCCCAAAAGTATTTTCACCACCTACATTTTGTAATTTAGAATTTTAGCTTCAAGATGCATGTTTCCACATTCGTATGTGCGGAAATTTCTTTCCAAAATGGAGCATAAATATCATTATTTAATGTCATGAACAATACTTTCTTATGCTCATAGTAAAACGAGTAGTAGTAGAATGGATCATCTTCCCAAGGATATGGGGAACCCCAACCATGCATTTGACAAATTCCCTTCTAGTGGGTGCATCACAATACAGGAAAATTACAATTCCATTTCCAACCAGAACAACAGGGTGTAGTCTATATTTCTTGTATTCATAAAAAATGTAGGTGGGAGTCCTTGTTTAATGTTTTGCAATAACCAATTAAGTGTTATGCCTTTTATTTCCTAATCTTAAAAATGATGAAGATAAAAATGTCCATTACATTGACTAGTGCGGAAATTGAGATACAGATACTATCAAGGAATGCAATTAACTCTCTCATCAGAGAGTTCGATTTGTGAAGAAGACAATATTATACAATCCATGCAAGAGCATGCATGGCATTTTATAAGATATTAATTTTTTCCATACCATGGCTTTCTTTAATCCTGATTAATTTAAGGCTAAGTCACCTGGTTTATGTTTGTGTTCAAATTCAGGGACAATAAAATTCAAAAACAGTTCTCCAGTGCTAAAGGTATCATGAATTTGCCATAAAATTTAACAAAGAGAATTAAGCAAATTCTGTTATAACTTCATATATTCAAATAAAAGGGAAATGGAAATATTTTTGACTTCAAATTAATTGTCAAGATTTAGAAAACGTTAATACAGCATTATATTTTTTAAAAGTCTGTTATATATATGTGCTTTTGTTTTTATTTTTTTCAAGTTTAACAAACAAACAAATTCTATATTTTTTTTAATGATTTCAATAAAGAAACTCTGCTTGGATGATTAAATTCGCCACTACTTGACATTTGATGAAGTTCAATTTGTTTTTTAACCCGAACTCAGTGACTAAGGTTTAAGGGTGGCTTCAATTGAATCAGATCCTGTAGAGGTTAATCCTACTTTTGGCTATCGATACTAATGCTACTTCCAACTGTTATACCACATATTCTTAACGCGGATTTTCTTTAATTGGCAATGTTGGATGAATTTTTGGATTGTGGGAATGAAAGAAATGTGGAAGAGGGTGTCTGGAATGGCTAGCAGCTTCCCACAAGTTTCCAGGAAATAATGGGTTGGGACTGACACACACACACATACACACAAATATACAAGGGGAAAAATATAAAATACATTAGAAATTAACTTAACCATGATACATACATCATACAATTACTAGTGCATAATAATATGATCCATTTTTCCATGAGCATTTAACATGATGACACAGCGATACTTAAATGATAACATAGTTTATTTATTTAATTACAATTTAATTACAAAAGTGTGCTGTTACATAGTCTGGAATGCCAAAATGGCCAAAACAACACTGAAGTATGATGTTATAGTTCATAATGGAAAAATGCCCAAATCAAACAATCGATTACAGTTTGCTTGTAGGTGAATTTGGCACATTTCATGGTTTGAATTTCGGAATGCCTTAATTTGATGGTTAGTCCCAATAACTTTGATTTCTTTTACCATTTGTTTTATAGTAAGGGGAAAGGGTAGCATTACAGTTTGCTTGTAAGTGAATTTGCCACATTTCATAGTTTGCATTTCGGAATGCTTTAATTGCATGATTAGTCTCAATAGCTTTGTTTTGTTTTTACCATTTGTTTTATAGTAAGGGGAAGGGTTAGCATTAAATCCAATTCCATTGGCCATAATTTTTTTTGCTATAGTATCATTAGCATCATCCATATGTTGCACATTGTATGTTTTCAGAATTTGTTCACTTGCTGCAGACCCCCTCTCAGGTATAGAAGACCTCCCATAGTGTATCTACAGATTGAGTTTTCTCATTCACATAACCACACTTATCTTGGGAGGGCTCTTTGAGTCTTGGCTCCTTAAAGGGGGTAGCCCTTCAAGTTGTTTTAGTGCTGGTTCTTATGGCAACCATGTGAAGCTTGGTCATTTCTGTCGTCTTTTCAATAGTACATGTGCAAGTCTTCACTCTTTGCCAATTACGCCCAAAGAATGATTCCATACCCTGGTGTAATTGTGCTTAAAAACTATATTTGGATAGAGTGCATTCCTATGCTTCACAACTCCACTATTTTTTCTCTTGTTCTTAGTGATCTTCATAAACTGCAAGAGGGGTTTACTGGGGCTTAAGTTGGGTTGGTTTTCCACTTTCTTGTCCTTCATGCTGTAGTGTTCTCAATTGGCTCTTGTTTGATTGGCTCCCTCCCTCCATGAAATTTATAAATGCAGAAGAAGAGATAGAGAATTGAAACATCCTTGAGGATATAGCCATGCAAATGTAAATTTACCATAATGGTGTGTCTAACGCTATACCCACTTGTATCACAAAAACCGTTATAAGCCTTAAAATTCAAGTCTAAGGTCCTCTTAATATTAGTGCTTAAGGAATTGTATATTCAGCATAACATAGATTATGTCAAAGGTTTTCCAGTGATTATTAGAGAGAAGCAAAAATACGAAGTGTGATTGATCTTCCATAGGCTGATTTAGTTGTTGGGAGTTAGATGCTCCTGATTACAAATGCGTTTTGCAACTAGGCGTTGGTTCCTTAGGTCTTGTTTGATAGGTTGGTTTCCCTCACAAAGAGACAAGATTTGTTGAGTCATGAAGAGATTTTTAGCAATGGCAATTTGAATTGATCCGAGAAAAAACTAATATTTGCACTGTTGCTACTGGGTGAGGGTCACACCCCCTACCCCACCTTTGGTTAGCCTATTCCCTTCGTGGCTAAGTGCCCTCCTTAATGGTCACCAACATTTCCATGATTGTTCCCTATTTTCTATTATCCCCTTTAATCTTGGTTTGAAGGGCTTCTATCAAGATGGAAAATTTTTCCTCCATTTTTCTAGGATCCTCTTTATCTTAACAATTTCGGCAATCATATCAAGGATAGACCAATGTGTGTTTACAGAGGCGTGGACTATAAAGAAGGTCTACCCATCTTCATCTCCCCAGAGGAGGGGAGATGAAGATGGGTAGACCTTCTCTAGCGGTGTAATCTCACATCTTCGTATTCACCTTGCCTTTTTGCCCCAAGCCCTCAACCTTCTCTCTTACTAGTGGAGAATGTGGAGATTCATATAGTTGATGGTGAGCCTTGTTGTGCTCACAGTACCAAGATCCTCTTTTGCTTTTAGTAATAAGTTTCTTGCCCTTTTTGATCTGAGAGGCCGTCCTTTTCCAATAATGTGAATCTGTTCTTTCAGAAGCTATGGATGGGTGGTTTGTTGGGAGGGGAAGGGTTCTCTTCCTTAGTTTACCGGTACCCCCTCGTTCATGCTTCCTACGTGACAGTCAAGGAAAATTGATAGAGTCCTTCTCTCTCCTCACTATTTGAGTCCCAAATCAATAGTTACTATACTACCTTCTCCATTTGGTAGGCAACTAAAGGCACCACCAATATCTATACAAGAGAGTGTCAAGTGAGTTGTGGGATGAAGAAGATGAAAATGAAGAGTGATGGGTGTGTTGGTAAGGAGTCATCATGGGGGGAAGCAAGTCCTCACAGGAAAGTTTTCCTTTGCCATTCTGCATAATGGACTGGTATTCCTCTGCCATGGCATCTTTCCATGCTTGATTTTCTGCAACCTCTTCATAACTGGAAGGTTTTGTATCCATTATGTTACACAAGCCTGCCACGTAGCTGGAATACGACTTCGACTTCTTACTTTCCTTGAAAGATTTCTCCGGGGCACCAATTCTTTCTGCATCTCTGATAAGCTCTTGTGCCCAAGCTGGTCTTCTCTTGCGAGAAGTTATCTCGGCTGGTTTCTGAGGTTCTACCATGTCATGATCCTCTGGAATGACTTCCTCTGGAACTTTAGGAACTTCATTCTCTTCTTCATGTGCCTCTTCTGCATGGATCTGTTTGGATTTACTGAAAGCTGCATTCTCATCGAAGGTTACATCTGGGTTGATCTCCGCTTTTCGGTGACTGGGAATGTATATCATGTAATCCTTCGATGTGTCACTGTAACCAACAAATATGCCTTTCTGTCCGGAAGGGTCGAACTTTGACCTCTTTTCCTTGGGGATGTGAACAAATATAGGGTAGCCAAATATTCTGAAATGGCTGACTTCTGGCTTCTCTCTTGGAAACATTTCCTTGGGTGTCTTGTTTTCAAGCACCTTGTGGGGACTTTTATTCTGCATGTACACTGTCGTCTTCGTTGCTTCTGCCCACATATGCATAGGAAGATCTTGATCATGGCCTTTATTGCTTCCATGATTGTCCGGTTCTTCCTTTCAACTATTCCATTCTGCTGAGTGTTATAGGGAGTAGAAAGCTCCCTCTTAATCCCAACTTCCTTGCAATAGTCCTTGAATTCTTCTGAGGTGAATTCACCTCCATTGTCTGATTGCAAGGTCTTTATCTTCCGCTCTGTCAAGTTTTCTATCAGAGCCTTGAACTCTTTGAATTTGCCAAAAACTTCATTCTTTGCTTTTAACAAATAAATCCAAGTTTTAAGTGAGTAATCATCAATGAAAGATACATGATATACATACCCACCTAGTGAAGCTGCCGAAATCAGTCCACATACGTCGGAATGCACGATGTCCAAAACTCCTTTGGCTCTGGTATCGCTATTGGGAAAGGAGTGCTTCACGTTCTTGCCTTGTGCACATCCTTTGTACACACCATTTGGTTCTTCTTGGATTTTTGGAAGGCCTGTCACCATTTTGCTCACAACTGGAAGAGCTTTGTAGTATAGGTGAGCAAATCTCCTATGCCATAGTTCACTGGGATTCACAATATCATGAACCATTGCGGAGTTTGAATGTCCTTTTAATTTGTAGAGTCCTCCTTCTTCAACTCCAATCACTACTGCATCATCAAGGGTCTTCCCTCTAGGCCACATAAGAACTTGACCATCAATAAATGCTACTCTAAATCCTTTCTTGTCCAATGCTGAAGAATTGAGAGAATATTCTTATTTCATTACGGAGACACATAGAACTTCCTTCATCTTCATTGTCTTGCCTGATTTTAATTTGTAGGAAGCTTCTCCAATTCATCTTCATTGGCTTGCCTGAGTTTAACTTTTAGGAAGCTTCCCCAACACCTTTGATTGGATATTGATAGTCATCACCCAATTTCACCTTGTGAGGTGGATCTTTATGAATAAGTTTAGATAAGGAGTCTTCATAGCCTGTCATGTGCTTGGAAGCACCACTATCTATCAACCAAGCATCACTTCCATGAGTAACAGTACATGTGAGGGCTGAGATAAGAACATAATCCTCATCACTTAATTCATCTTGCTTTGCAACCTTCTTGGGAGGCTCATCATCGTCAACTGTGTGAGCTTGATGCTTCTTACTTCCTTTCTTATTCTTAATTTCCATAATGATGGGGCAATCCCTAACAAAGTGTCCCAATTCCCGCCAACAATAACATCTGATCTTTGAGTTGTCTCTTTGACGCATCTTAAACTTCTTAGGTAAAGAATGCTCCTTCTTGTTCTTTCCTTTCCTTGTGTGGGCGACTAGGGCTTGATCTTCATCTGCCATCTTTCCTTCTCTTGCAGCTGTCTTAGCTTCTTCCTAGTTACAATTTTCCCAAAGCCTACTGAACTTGGGAAGCTTCTTTCTTGAACAAATTCCTTGGATGAATGCATCCCATGACATTGGGAGGCCATTCAAGGTAGTCATCACCATCTCTTCTCCTTCTACTGAGTCACCAATGGCTTCTATCTGCTGCTTGATTTGATTCACTCTTGAGAAGTAGGAGTGAATCGTTTCTGAGTTCTGCATTTTCACATTCTTCAACTAAGATCTCAGGTTCATTATTCGATTATGTATAGATTCACATGTTCAGCAGTCAATGGATGTGAGCTCATGTGGTATCGGACTTGGAGTCTGTGTCTGGAAAGAATACAATGAAAATTAGGCTAAATCAATTAATTAAATATTTTCCTAAGTCTAACTTAGGAAAAGAACTGTTGATATGTTATAATATTCGATTGACTTTATTGAGTATTTTTTCTAAAGTTAAAGTGAAAAAATAATTTAAGTTGTAATCTTTTAATCTTGACCATTGATCTCATCATGAGAGTGAGGGCTGATCTCGTCCCTCAATCCTTTTGGAGATTAGGGTTTCACTTACTCAATGAAGAATAAAGAGATTGGTTGGGCTAAGAGGGTGCACAAGCATAAGAGAGATCGATTAGTGAGAGAAATCGATTGCAGATTTGCAGGGTGAGAATTTTGCAGGAGGACAAAGGAGAGTCCAGCAGGTGGATCGACTCATCTCTTCAACAAATCCCAGAGGCTAAGCTTCAGATTTGGCAGGGCCGTACAGAGTGACGCATGAGGACCGTACAATCACGCAGAGGCTCATCTTATTGCTGCTGTTTTGTTCTGGTTCTCTTTTAGAGGGTTTAGAGAGGCTGTACGATTTTGTTGGAGAGAGTTTTGTTGAAGATTATTCAGTTGTTGGCAGAGGCTAATTTACTTTGTAAGAAATTTCCATATTTTCCTGCTCAGAAATAATAATCCTCAGATCTGCTGCACCGGTTTTCCCATCTTGAGTTTTTTCGGGGACTATTGTCCAAAAATAAGTGTTCATTTTGATGTGATTGTTGTCTTCTTTACTTTCAGTTCCTGGTAATTTATTTACGTTGTGTATTTAATTTACCGTGAACAAAAACCTGAATAATCAATTAAAATTTATTTTGATTGGTTTAAAAGTGTATTGGGTTTAGAAATTTTACAATAAGTAAACCCAATAAAACAAATATCACCCACTTAGTAAAAAAATGATTTTAGACATAAATAAAAATAACCCATTTTACAGTTAAACTTCATAAGCTGAAACACATATTACTAAGCATTGTTGCAGTGGGAAAATAACAATGAACAACAATCACACATCCATGAAATACTCAGAAATTTAGGCAATGCCAGGGAAAATCCCAATGTGGGGAAACCCAATGAGAGAGAGATCTTTTATTAGCTTTAGGAAAGTTGTATCAGTAGCAAAATAATAAAACCCAGCAGGAGAAAACCACCTACAGCCAGAAAACTGCCCCCACAAAATGCTGTCTAGAAAAACGTGCTCAGTGAGCTGTACGGCTTGTACGACCTAGCTGTACCAACACATGAAAATGTTCCAGATCTGTATTGTACGAACTGCAGCCTAAAAACACCCCCAACAACAAAGAAAAATACCAGTAGGTGCCTCAGTTTGCGTGCAACAAATCTGTCTAATAAATGCCTCTTTCCTCTGTTGTACGGACTGTACAAATTCGTACAATACAGCCTCCAAAACAACAAAAAGCTCCAACACAGTTACACAACAAAATGTCTTGGGATTTGTGCCCTCTTTCTTCTTGGGAAATTTGCCCAGTTTCCGCCCTTACCTTTTCAAACTATCTCTCTCTCTCTCAATCTTCTTCCTCTCTTCCTCTTGTCTTGCACACTACCCTAGGTATTCTCTTATAATCTGAAAGTGACCCTTCACCTTCTCCATCCCTAAATCCAATGGCCAAGATCTAATCTTGCCTTTAAATCACTTAAAATATTAAAGTACAATTTCACTTTATAACATAAGTGCACTTTATGAAATAAAGTCGCTTTAATATTAGAAGGTACACTTGATAAACAACCACTTACTTAAAAGAAACACTTTATTAGAACTTTATAAAAACCCATTACAAAGTCAAGTGTCTAGTAGTGCAAATATAAGGCTACTTCCGCATACAAGACAAAACATGCAGAGTACCTCCCGATCTATAAAAGCTAACACTCCCTCTTAGCGAGGGAAGTACTCGCTGCCATCATCATCATCTGGTCCCATCACACTATTCGCAGTAGGAGTTCCCTCTGAATCTGGAGCCATCCTCAACACATGCACATAACTCGAACCAAAACACATCCTCCTGACAGCTACTCTGAACCCTGAGCTCCTAAGAGAATCCACACCACCTTGAGCATCGGTTCGATCACACCAACTGAGTCTTCTGTCGGTGCTCAGAAGAGACTCCCTCTCTTCTCTCGAAATGCAGGACTGAATCCTTGGCCCATCGTAGTATCTGGAGCCTCCTGCTCCTCATCCGACGCTGAATCATAACCTGAAGGTTGCCCTTGCAACATGTACAACCTATCCACCTGATCACCAATCAGCTGTGGTTCAACCGAGTCCATTCCCTCCCTGTAGATAAATACATGTCCCCTCTTGAACAATGTACAATATCCAACATCCTCCAAGGCTGAGACTGAGAGCAAGTTAACCCTCAACCCTGGAACAAAGAGAACTCCATCAAGCTTGAGGAATCCTCCATACTCGAGTTGGAATCTAACCCTTCCAACTCCACGTACAACTCGTGCCATACCTCCTTCATTCTCCACCAATCGATCAGGACCTGTCTCTATGATAATAAGGAATACTTGCCAGATTCCTGTCATGTGACAAGAGGCTCCACTGTCAACAATCCATCTGATATCACCCCCAAATCCTCCACTATCGACATTGGATACTAGAGTAACCAAAGAAAAGTCCTTATCAAACTTGGATGAAAAGTCCTCCATAGCTACTGTAGCAGCTGTATCAGGCACCTCCAATTCCTTTTTCTTCTTCTTCCTCTCAGGACACTGAGAAGCAAGGTGCCCCAACTGGTTACAACAGTAACGTCTTGAGTACTCAAGTGTTCCTCTCGGAACCCCCTTTCTTCTTCCCTTTGCTCTTTGCTGCAAGTGCAACATCCTCCTCAACTCTGTCTTCCTTCTGTCCACTACTGTGGGACCCCATACGGATCTCCTCCTGAGTGAAGTCGTCCCACAACCTGCTCCAATCTGGAAAATTTCTCGACCCACCACACACTTCACAAAGACATCCCACTCCTTTGTGAAGCCTTTCAGGGCTATCCTTCCCAACTCTGGTTTTGAGATGATCTCTCCCACTGCAGCTAACTCGTCCTTTAACTTGGGCCAGTCGGGTAAGATAGGATGCAACACCCTCACCCTTAGCCATCATTGTGTCATACATGCCGATTTGGCTGGGCTGTACAATTGAAGAGGGAAACTCTAGGCTGTAAGATTTTTGAATATTTTCTACTGTAATATTTTCCTCTAAAGCCAATAATAAAATCCCCTCTTTGCTGGCTTTACCCCCACTGGGTTTTCCAGGGTAAAAATTGTGTTAAGTGTTTATGTGCTTGGTTTCAGTTTCTGTTGTGCATTTGTATTTGAACTCCACTGTATTTTTTGTGGATAATTTTCTGAATTAAATTTATGGGTAGTAAAAATTATCGGCACATTAAATCTGTTGCTGGATTTCAAAAGTTTAACAAGGTATTAGAGCTTAGCCTCTGAATACAAGAGACCAAGTATATTTCCGGTGCAAAACCAAAAGTTCCTTGCAACAGAGAGGTCGAGTTACCAACAGAGCGAGTGAGCTAGGGCAATAGTAAAATGGCGAATGTAGGTTTAAGATTTGAGGACAGATTGCAGGTTGCTTCAAACTTTAGTACATGGAGAGAGCGCATAACTCTGGTGCAAGAAGAGCTAGGGTTATGGGAGTTTGTTGAGGGAACCCCAGTGCCCCCAACTGATCCAGCACAACTTGCAGCTCTTATCAGGAAGGATGTGAAGGCAAGAAGGATAATTATTGATGGGGTGAAAGACCACATCATTCCTCACTTGTCAGGGAAGAAGATAGCCAAGGAGATGTGGGAATCTATGACCAAGTTGTATCAATCAGACAACCAGAGCAGAAAGATGATTCTCAGAGAGAAACTCAGGAACACCAAGATGGCCAGGGGAGACACTGTTGCGTCCTACCTCACCAAGTTCACTCAGATCAAAGATGAGTTGGCAACAGTAGGGGAAGTCGTGGATGAGACTGAGTTGGTGAGAATAGCCTTGAATGGCTTCGCCAAATAGTGGGACGTGTTTTTCTGAGGAGTAGTGACATGGGAGAAACTTCCCAACTAGGAGAGGCTATGGGACGACTTCACTCGGGAGGAGCTGCGAGTTGGGTCCTCTTAGGCAAGCCAACCAAAGGTTGAATATGAGGAGAATCTCGCCCTAGCAGGCAAGGGAAAAACCAGAGCAAAGAAGGGTTCCAATTGTGGTCAGACCTCAAAGGGTGAAAAGAGGAAGGACCTAAGCAAAGTAAAATACTTTGCTTGTCACAAACTAGGACACTTTGCCAGCCAATGCCCAACCAAGAAGAAGGGCAACAAGAAGTCACAAATGGCAGCTTTTGCTTTAGCAAAAGTTGATGATTTTGCAACGAGATTTGAGAATGAGTTTTCACTCATTGCATGTCTATCCAACTCAACCAACAATGGAGTATGGTATATTGACAGTGGTGCCTCTAGTCACATGATTGGAGTGTGTGATTACTTCTCCAGTCCGAAGGATGAGGAGATGGACCTCTACATTGAGATGGGCAATAATGCCAAGTGTTGGGAACATGCCACGGGACAATCACATTTCAGAGGGAGTCCGGGAAGCCATTGATGGTGAAGGACGTGTTGTATGTTCCGAGGATGACAAAGAATTTGATTTCAGTTTCAACATTGGAGGACAGGGGCTATGTGGTCACATTCCCGGATGGGAGAGTGTATTTTTGGCCCAGGGTTGAGAGAAGCTGTATAGGCTTCAGTTTGAGCCAACCTGAGCATTGGTGAGCAATATTTGTGACATAGCAGAGTTATGGCATATGAGGATGGCACGTTTACATCATGGAGCAATCAAAGTGCTCAAGGAGATAGTGATAGGCCTTCCAAACTTTAGCTCAGAGCATCATGAGGTATGCAAAGGGTGTGCATTGGGGAAGTATACCAAAACAACTTTTCCAAGCAGTGACAACAGATCGGGGGGCATTCTAGATTTGATACACTCGGATGTATGTGGGCCCATGTCTTCAGTATCCTTGAGTGGGTACAAGTATTATGTTACCTTCATCAATGACCATTCTAGGAAGACATGGATCTATTTCATGAAGACCAAGGACGAGGTCTTCAGTCGGTTCCAAGAGTTCAAAGCTCTTGTGGAGAACCAGACAGGAAGAAAGATGAAGACATTGAGATTCGACAATGAAGGCGAGTACACCTCAAAGGCCTTCAAGGATTTTTGTGCAGGTGCTGGGATAAAGAGGGAGTTGAATGTTTCGTACAACCCTCAAAAAAATGAGGTGGTGGAAAGGAAAAATAGGGCCATAGTATGGGTTGCAAAGGCAATGCTGTATGATCAAGATCTGCTTAGGTTCTCATGGGCAAAGGCTTGCAACACTGCAGTCTACATACAAAACATGATTCCTCACAGGGTGTTGGGGAGAAAGACTCTTGAGGAGGTCTTTACAGGGAAGAAACCAGAGGTTGGACACTTCTAGATATTTGGATGCCTAGTGTATTGTCACGTCCCTTCAGAGAAGAGGACGAAGCTCAAGGCCACTGTTGAGAAGGGGATCTTCATTGGATACAATGAAACGTCTAAGGCATATCGAGTCTACATTCCAGCTTTGAGAAAGACAGTTGTCAGGAGGGATGTGAAGTTCGAGGAGGATAGAGCCCTTAGGAAAGCACATGATTTTGTTCCAGTAGCAACAAGGGATCATGAGCTTGAAACTCAAAAGAATGAGGAGACACAGGTTATAGGTACAAATACATGTACAAGTGTTAAGACTTCAGAGTAGGATGAGGAGCATGAGGCTTCTCTAGTACACAATACTCCTTCCAGTTCTAGGAGGAGGAAGATCAGATGAGTTGAACAGACTTTGAGAGAGCTCAGGAGTACGTGGGTGCTCCTAGGGATTCTGTCAGGAAGATTAGAGCACCACAAAGATTTTCTGTCTACATGGCTTTGATGAGCGAATTGTTAGAGGTTGAGCCTTCCAACTTTCAGGAGGCATCACAACAACAGGTATGGAAAGATGCCATGGTGGAAGACTATGCTTCCATCATGAATAATGACGTATGGGAGGTTGTGCCACGACCATAAGGGAAGTCAATGATTGGCTCGAAGTGGATCTACAAGATCAAGCACGTTGCGGATGGCATTTTGGAGAAGTTCAAAGCCAAGTTTGTGGCTAAGGGGTTCTCTCATAAAGAGGGAGATGTTTATGATAAAACTTTCGCCCCAGTACCCAGGGACACTTCGATCAAGGTTGTGATCTCTATTGCAGCTGAGATGGGGTGGAGGATCCACTAGATGATCGTGAAGACGACCTTCCTTAATGGTATCATTGAGGAGGAGGTGTACATTGAGTAGTTAGAGGGTTTTGAGGTGCAAGGGAGGGATTCCCATGTGTGCAGACTGAAGAGAGATTTGTATGAGCTCAAGCAGGCTCCTAGGGCGTGGTATTCGAGGATAGACAACTACTTGCAAGGGATGGGCTTCACCAAGAGTGAGGCAGACTCAAACCTCTACTACATCATTGTTGGAGGTGAGCCATTCATTCTTGTGTTGTATGTAGATGACCTGTTTCTCATAGGTTGAGAGAAGCTCATAGTTGAATGCAAGAGGGACCTTGGTTTAGAGTACGAGATGAAGGATTTGGTGTTGATGCACTACTTTCTAGGGTTAGAGGTGTGGTAGCGAGATGGTCAGACTTTCCTAGGACAGGGAAAGTATGCAGTGGAGATTCTGAAGAGGTTTAGAATACATGACTGTAGGCATATGTCGACACCCATGGTGACCAATTGGAAGAAGATTGATGTTTCCAGATCAGAGGCAGTAGATCCCACCTTATACAGGTAGTTGATTGGCTCTCTTATGTATCTAGTCAACACTAGACCGGATATATGTTTTGTTGTCAACACACTTAGTCAGTTCATGATTGAGCCAAAACGTGTGGACTAGGTGGCAACAAAACACATCCTAAGATATCTGCGTGGCACAATTGAGAATGGGTTGAGTTACATCCAGGGAGATGGAGTGAAGTTGATGGGTTATACAGATGCAGATTGGGCAGGCAACACAATTGACAGGAAAATCACTTCAGGGTGCTGTTTCAACTTGCGATCAAGAGTTCTATCTTGGTTCAGCAGGAAACAAAAGTCAGTAGCATTGAGCTCTGCTGAGATAGAGTACATGGCAGCCAACTTAGCAGCATGTGAGGCCATTTGGCTTCGAAAACTTCTCATGGGATTGTTTGGCCAGGAGTTGGAGACAACTGTCATACACTGTGACAATCAAAGCTGCATCAAGCTCTCTAAAAATCCATTGTTCCATGACAGATCCAAACATATTGTGATCAGATTTCACTTCATCAGGGACTGTGTTCAGAAAGGGACAATGAAGCTATATATGTACCTACAAGTGAGCAGGCTGCAGACATCCTCACAAAGGCCTTGATGAAAGACAAGTTTGTTTTCTTCAGGGACAAGTTGGGGGTGGTCCAGAACACCTTCCTCTCTAAGAGGGAGTGTTAAAATTGTAGCTTTGAAGGTGTCTCAGCATAGGCCTTGTGTCTAGGCATGTTTAATATAATTAATTATTACTCATTTCAGCAGATTTTATTTTTATCCTAAGTCTAACTTAGGAAAATCATAATAATTATTCATTTAATGATTATTGGCTTTATAACTCAAATTTCCTAAGTTTCTAACTTAGGAAATTAATATTTCACTTAATGAACTTTCTGGACTCTTATAGAAAGTTCTCAAAGGGGAAATAGAGTGAAGATGAAAAGATAAAACACTGAGGTGAGGGGTGGAG
>SNQJ01S0022676.1:61235-73450 GCA_010110895.2 Picea sitchensis | reverse complement strand
TCATTTGATGTGACAAGTCTTATATAAATAAAGGTGAATCCCCATTGAGGAAACACACTTATCATTGTGTCATCTCATGATTTCAGAAGTTGTGGTCTGAAATTATGAGAATTACAGCACCCTCTTGTGTGCTAGGTTTGGTGATGGTGTGGGAGGTCTTTCTCTTGAGGAATATCGCAAAGGATTGGCTGGGTTTTCTTCCCTTGTTTTGAAGGGTTTCCCAGGATACTTCTTGTGATCTTGGTTTGCTGCAGTAGTTATGGTTCAAGTAATAGTTAAACAGAAAATTTAAAAAGGATACATGAGCCATAGCTCTTCAAAAATCCAACATGGTATCAGAGCAGGTCTTGAAGAATACCACTTGCTCAAGATTGAAGGAAGACCGTGGACTACTAAAACCTTGCTACTATTGCATAGAAGGAAAGGGCCGGACTTTTTTTGTTTTGTTTTCTGTGGTGAAAGTTACCCCACCGCTAGCCCAAGGGAAGGGCCAGACCCCTCCCTTAATTTTCTGTGGCAAGGAGTAAGGCTGCTGCAGTCTAAAGAGAAAGGACCAAACTCTAATTCTGAAGCTGACCAAGTCCCCACAGCAAACCGCAACCACTTATTCTGACTGGGCCGAATTTCTGGATAGCATGGGGGGCAACCACTTATCCCTAGGTGGCTCGGCCTGCTAGATAAGAAGAGAACAGCTGCAGCCTAGGAGAGGCTCGGCATGCTAGCCTCAAGTCCATTGGGGCAGCTGCTAAGGACTGAACCCTTAAAAGCTGCCACAGAAGTCTGGCCTCACGGACTTAAACCGCAGACCTGTGACTTCACTGGTAAAATGATTTCCGAGGGACTGAGGTAAAAACTATGCCCTTTTTGCTGCGGCCTTTCAAAACCTAGTTTGATGGAGTAGTAGCAGTGCAGAATCAGCATTACTTTGATGCTCAGTTAGACAAAGTCTGGTAATACTTATTCTCCTGGTAATACTGGTAATACTTATTATGCTCAGTTAGATCTACAAAGCCATGGTTAGACATTATTAAGGCCTAAGCCCATCACATGCTGTTCATTAAAACATTACTCACACCCAGCGTTTTCCAGTTAAAAGCCATCCCATTGATGTGGGCATTTAGTTTGGAGTTCTGATGATGGTAAGGCGGTCTTGGGGTCTTCTACTCAGATTGTTTATACCCACATTTAATCAGTGAGTTTTAGTGGTGTTTTAGATTAAGTGTGGGATCAGATCGCACCATATTTGGAATAAAAATAACAGACAAGTCTTCCTCATGTTCTTCACATTGCCATCCACCTCTCCCCAAGCTTAAGCTGTGCCAAGCATTCATATTTTCGATACCTATTCTGTTCATACTTGTTCTTTTGTTGCTCTTCTATATGCTTTACTTGTGAAGGAGGAGAAATGAAGTACATATCTGAGCAGAGATAAGAGGAAATTTTGAGAAGTTTTTTTAAAGACTAGTTGAGTGACATTACAGACCCATAACAGTACAAACCTGTGGACAAGTAAATTCTCTGAGTTATATCTATGCTGTCCATTTCCTCCATCCTGCCATCATTTGCTGTCATATATATTGATGCAAGTGTTTAATGGTGGTGCTAGTGTATATCCCAACAAACATAGAAGGTTGTTGATGGCTTACCTAAGTGCATTGAAGATGTTACAGACCAAATTGAAACCCTTAAAATACAGATCTGAAGTCAAGATGTAACAGTGTTAAGTAGCAGCAGAAGCTACAAGGATAGCTACAACAGTGTGTTTGGAATTTTGCTAAATGTCAAACAGTGGACATGACCTTGATAAGCTAAAACAGTCGTAGCAAGTTGGATCACCAACAGAAGGACAGAATTGCAAATATGTGATACTCTCATATCAGTTACAGCAGTAAAGGATGATGCAAACTTTGTCAGAGACTTGTATGGTACAGATGGCTACAAGGCAAACTAGCAAGGAATGTCATTGCTCATCATGACATTGAAGCATAACCTCCATTGGTGTTCACTCTCAGGTATGCACTTGTATATATATTATTTGCTTCATTGTCATAAGGGTACTTGCAGGAGGAAGGAACCCTTTGTGAAATCATGGACCCAGAGAAGTCTCAGTGCATTCAGAAGAACAACACACTGGAAGTGAAGACCCCAGGTTTGATTGTTTTAAATTATCATGCTACATTACAAGTAGGTGTTGTAGCTGTGACAACAATCCTTAAATTGTTTTGATTCTAGAGATGTACTCATAAATCTCCTCTAGGAGATATTCTTGTCTTGTTTCCTTTCATTTGTTCCCTTGTTCCAGGCAGGTTAACAACAAAGGAAGATGATTTTCCTTCAAGACTTCAGAGGGAGTCACTTGACTTAGAGGGAGTCAAAATTATTTGAGAGGAAGGAAAAGACAAATACCTTCTCCCCCTCAGCAGTTCAGAGGGAGACAACCATTGATACAGTTGATCCAGTTGTTCCAGTTGATATTCCTAGGGACTTTACAATAAGCCATAAAAGGCCTGTCTGGGCTTGACAAACTCTGCAAGAGGCAAAAAGACATGCAGTTGATGGAAGTGTCAAGAAATACAAAAACAAGACTTGTAGTAAGAGGATTCTCACAAGCAGAGGGAGTGAACTATAATGAGACATATTGATCCAGTAGCCCGATGCACTCCCATCTATACTACCACCCATGAGTTGGAAACTACATCAAATAGATGAATTCTTGAAGAAGTTTGGGTTTCAACAAGAGTGTTGCTGATCCAAACCTATACTATTACATTGTTGGTGACAAGAACTTGATTTTCATGACTTGTTCAAAAAAGGTCGTGTTGTTACAAGCAAGCCTTGACTTCTGATTTCGAGATGAAAGATCTGGGTATGATGCACTACTTCTTGGGACAAGAAGTATGACAGAGGACCAATGAGACTTTTTATAAGTCAAGGAAAACATACAACGGGGATATTAAAGAAGTTCAGTATTACAGAATGCAAATCCATGTCTACACCGATGTTGATGGATTTGAAGAAAAAATAAATGATGATGATTCAGACGAGATTGATCCACAACTGATTGGATCATTGATATATCTGGTTAACACTAGACCTGATATATTCTATGCAACAAATATGGTTAGTCAATCCATGAGTCAGCCGAGATAGACTCACTGGATAACAGTAAAGCATGTATTGAGATATATATGAGGCATAGTTGGACATGGCCTGAGATATGCCTCCAGTGAGAACTTGAGTTTGCAGGGATATGCCGATACAGATTGAGTAGAGAGTATAATGGACCAAAAGAGCACATCCGGTTGTTGTTTTTCTCTTGCGACAAAGAGAAAAAGTAAGAATCAGGGGAGTTCCGGGAAAGACTTGAGCAAAGTCAGATGTTTCGTATGCAACTAGTATGGCGAGCTTGCAACCCAGTGTCCGGAGAGGAAGAAGTAGAGGAAGGAGAAGGAGGGGCCAGTTGCAATAGTAGTGTATTTTTCAGACAAGTTTGAAATGGAATTCTCAATGGTCACTCTTGTGTCAAGTGTTGGGAGTACTAGATTTGTGCGTGACAGTAGATGGATTATTGACAGTGGAGCCTCATGTCATATGATATGAATATGGCATATATTCCTCAGTATCACAGAGACAGGTCTAGACCGGCTAATTGAAAGTGAAGGGGGAATGGCACGAGCAGTACGTGGAGTTGGAAGGGTCAAATTCCAGCTTGAGTTTGGAGAACTCCTAGTGGTTGATGGAGTTTTGTTTGTTCCAGGGCTGAGGGTTAACTTGCTCTTGGTGTCAGCCTTGGCAGATGCTGGATATGCGACATTGTTCAAGAGTGGACATGTCTTTATCTACAGAGAGGGAGTGGATCCGGTCGAGCCACAGTCGATTGGTGATCGGGTTGATAGGGTGTACATTGTGCAATGACGACCTACAGTTGGAGATTTAGAGTTGGATGAGGAGTAGGAGGCTCCTGAGATTGCAGTGGGCCCAAGGATTCAATCTTGAAATACGAGGGAAGAGAGGGAGTCTCTTCTGAGCACCGACAGGAGGCTCAGGTGGTGTGAGTGTACAAAAGCTCAGAGTGGTAGTGGATTCTCTTAGGATCTCAGGCTTCAGAGTGGTTGCTAGGAGGAGGTCTTCAGGTTTGAATTCAGTGCAGGTGTTGAGGTTGGCTCCAAGTTCAGAGGGAGCTCCTACTCCGAACAGTGTGATGGACTTGAGGACAAGACCAAGTGACGGTGATGGCAGTGAGGACGTCCCTCGCTAAGAGGGAGTGTTAGCTTTTATAGCTCAGGAGGTACTCTGCATGTTTTGTCTTGTATGGGGAAGTGACCTTGCATTTGCACTACTAGGCACTTGACTTTGTAATAGGTGTTTTATAAAGTTGTATTAAAGTGACTTTTTGTAAAGTGACCTTCTATTATTTTATTAAAGTGACTTTATGTCATAAAGTGGAAAATAACTTTAGTAAATTTAAGTGATTTATTTTGGAGGGAATGAATCATGTCCCTTGATCTTGTAAAGGCAAGATTAGATCTTGGCCATTGGATTTAGGGATGGGTAAGGTGAAAAGTCATTTTGAGATTATAAGAGTAAGCCTAGGGTAGTGTGCAAGACAAGTCAAGAGAAATTTGAGAGAACTGGGAAGGAAAGTGTATGCAACAGATTTGGCATTGATTCCAAGAGAGTTTGGGCACAAATCCCAAGATAAATTTCTGCGTGAAAGTTGCTGAAGTTTACAGTTGAGTGAGAGGCCGTACTGTACGGATTCGTACAGGCTATACAATAGAAAAGTGGGCATGATTTTTGAGGCAACTTGTGGCACAAAAATCGAGGCAGATTTGGGGTTTTTCTTGCTGCAGAACAGCCGTACAGATCTGACCATACAACAGAAGGTTGGCACGAGTTTCAAGGTGCTGTTTTCTCAGCTGGGCCGTACATGCCGTACGGTCTTGTGGCACGGTTTTCAAGGCAGAATTCGGAGACTGGTTGTGGGTGTCTGCAAGTGAGTTTAACTTGTGTTTCTCTTGTTGCCAAATGTTTTACTGCTGTAGATTTTGTACTTCTTGAAGCAGAGAATAAATTTCTCTTGGTGGGTTTCCCCATTCTGGGGTTTAGCCTGGCTGGTTGCCAAAATCTCAGTGTGCACATGTTTTTTGTGACTGCTGTTCATTGTTATTTTGCATTGCTAGTTGCTTGGTAATGTGTGTTTCTGCTTATGATATAGCTGAATGTGGGTTAATACATATCAGAGTTCATTTAAGACAGAAATCTGTGTTACAAAGAGTTTGACAAAAGTCCTAAGTGAGTTAGAGTGTTTTTGTTGTTGATTTTCTACATAGCATTGGGCACATAAGAGGACATGTGGCACACAGTGAGAGGAGTTTCTTGCATGAGGACACATGGACAATGGACCACTCTGGAAGATGGAGCGTTGGACTAGTTGCCTATGGGAGAGTTCATCATCTTGGAGGAGGGGTGTTGAGCCCAAGGAGGATTGTGCTAGGAGGTCGTTTCACTTTGGGGGTTGGATAAACCCTAGTTTGACACATGTACATCCTTTTATTATAGAGCACTCCATGTGGAGTTGCCTTGTTGGTTACTTATTTATATGGTCTTATGTCCTTATTTCATGTTAGCCTGTCTCACCTACTCTATATATAAAGGGAGGAGAGCGCTTTTGTATTCATTCTTCGTCATTGTAGTCTTTTCTTTGTATTGTCTTGAAGAAGTTTAATAAGGTGCAAGATGCTAGGGTTCAAGAAGATACCCTAGGAACATGATGTTAGGGTTCTAGAGGAAATCCTAGGATTAAACAAGGGGAGAGAGAGAGAGAGAGAGAGAGAGAGAGAGAGAGAGAGATGTCTTGGATGTTCTTGGAGATATTGGTCTTGTGTGATGCTAGGGTTTGCTCTTATGATGTTAGGGTTTGTGCCATGAATGTAAAACCTAGAGAAGGACATGACATTGGGGATGATGATGATGATGATGGCTTTTGTTGCAGCGCTAGGGTTTCTACCCTAATAGAATACATGGAGAGTGTGTAATATTCTCTTGGATTGCTAATAAGTTTTTTTCACTGCCGTTGTGTCTTGTATGTCTTGAAGTTTCGGCACTTTCGTCAAACAGTTGCACAATAAGCTCAAATACGATTGTATAATCTCCTCCTAGCCGCCGATATGATTTTTGTCCAATGCTGGTATGTTTTAGTGCTGATTTGGTTCAGCACTTTTGTCAAATGGTTAACTGCTGATATATTGTGTTATTGTTGATGAGGTCTATTGTCTAATTGGTACATATATTTTTGACCAACAGTTCACAAATGTGCACTATCTTAGACTGCTAATATCTTCTGTAGGTACTGCTGTTTGGTTAAATGTTTGTTTCTTGTGTATTTTAATGCTTGTGTGGCTCAGACCTTTGGTCAAATAGTTTGCAGCAGGCCACAATAGTTTTGGAACACAGTTGGAACTTGCTTTATTCAATCACCACAAAAGGCAGCAGGTACATGGGTTTGCAAATAATGACAGACTTATTTCAAACTATTGTAACAGTGAGTAGATACAGCAAATGACAAAACCCAGTAAATGACAACTCAAACAAACACAATCAGATCTGTACATTACTTTCCTGTGAACAGGGACAGCTGAACAGCATTTGATGTATCATAAAGTCCCATTGTGGACAGCATCTACAGTAGAACTTCTGGAACGATTTAGAGAGGAAGATGAATATAAATCTGGGCAGGTAAATCTGAGATGAAGCACCCCCTTGACAAATCCACGATCTGTAACAGAGTGTGCGCCCTCCTTAGAAGCCCCCTTTACTGTAAAGGATGAAGACAACCTTCTTTAAAGACCCCAGTTCGCTGCAACTGAAGAATACAGTCTCCACAAGAGAATCCACGAGCTGGGAATGAGAGATGTGATCCCTGTTTGGGTGCTGCCACTGCTGTAGTGAAAGGTGTGACCCCTCCCAAGACTCCCACGACTTGGCAATAAGGGTTTCTACTCAAAGAAAGAGATGCAATATAGAAAGGTAACTCTATTTTCCCTAGGATAGCCTCCACACTTGTACAACAATCTGAAAAATACTCTGAAATGGAATGGCTTCCAATATGAATAAATAATTTCGCCCTCCACACACAATATGCATCCTCCTCAGGCCAACAACTGCTGCAATCGATAAATATTCCCCTCAGAGGAAAGATTATCTCAACAAACCCGAATTTGCTGCAAAATGATGGAATGATATTCCGCAGAACCCCCAACTATGCAAAATCTGAATATTATCTCTAGTAATGAAGTCCAGTGAAGAACCTGAGTGATTCTTCCACTAATTTGGCTAGGGTGGATCTCTCACCACTGACACCTAGCTTGATTCGCTAGGGTGGATCTCTCACCACCGAAACCAATCCAGCTAGGGTTTACTCCAAAACTCACAAAGGCTCCAAGAGTGCTCCAAGCCAAGAGGCCGAATACAAAATAATCAATCAACATAATGAGAGAATATGAGACCCTATCTCTCTTTTATACTCCCTTTCACCTTTTTTCTCTTAAGTGACTTTTAATTCATCTTTAATATTTTCTCATGAAATCACTTTATTAATAATTAATTCATCTTTTTAACCCCAAAAAGTGATTAATTTGCCTTTATGACTTTTCCGACCACTGTAAGTCACTTTTCATCATTCCATCCTGTAGATATTTTCAACCTGGTTCCAATGAGATATTACACTAAGGTATTTCTCCAAGAAACAAGCTCCAAAATAACCAATTAAAATATGCCCAATAATAACTTCGTTTTATGGAAATCATCGGCATGCAACGAAACCAAGAACAAGTCGTGTAGAATTGATCCCGATGATGAATAATGGTAAATAAACTAATTTGGGCCCCATAAAACTCCTCCAAACCTTCTGGGTTCACTGATGACCTAGTCTCACCCCTCTGACCTGGCTGACTCAAGCCTCTTGAAGTAACTCTAGCCACATAATAAGGGAATCCAAAAATCAGGACATGACAGAGTGGAGCTAATGCCTTGCATGGTTTTGGAGCCTTGTTCTTGTTGGATGTGAGGCTAGGGCAAGATCATGGAGATACTAACTTGATAAGTCTTGAGCCTGGTATGATGCCTTTCTTGGAAGAAGACATAGTTATTGTGTCCTTGATGTTCCATGGAGGTCTTGGTGTTGGTGTTGATTCAAGACTTCAATACCTAGGGTTTGAGGACTTGTTAGCACAAATTTCTACCCTCCAATCTGATCTGATAAACCTGTTATGACAACGGTAAAAACTTGGCTAATTATAAGAGAAATAGCCCTAGATGTCACGGGATAAACCCCTCTCTGTTCGGGCTAGGCCTTGCTAGCCTCTGTGGGGAGTCCCTGGGCACAATGAAATGCCCTTGTGGCTGATTTAAGGTCTGAAAACTCAAAAATCAGCGAGCCCGTTTTGCCTTGGGCAACATGTAAAGCAGTCCAAAACGGTGAAAAAAAGTTGATCTAACACACTTGGAGGGAACATCCAGAGTTAGCACAATGATAATAGAATGGAAAAAGCAAAGAAAACTACTCAAAAGGATTGATGCCATCACAGTAAATAGTTTAGAAATGACATAGCAGATTTGCAAATTCACCACAATACCGTCAAGAAGAGAGGTTCGAACAATAAACACAAGCTTCTTTATTGATCCAGCTTTACAAGAGGGTTGGTTGCGCCACAGTTGGCAAGCTCACAATCGATACAATGACTACTTTGCTCAATGACACGCCACGAGAGAGAGAGAGAGAGAGAGAGAGAGAGAGAGAGAGAGAGAGACTATGCTGCTCTTGCTAAGAACGGACCAAATAACCAATGACAAGCCTCCAATATATAGCTAGTGAGGGCGCACATCCAAAGGAAGAAAGAGGACGCATGAGATGGGTAAAAATAAAGGCTAAGTGGATGTGGAGTTGAATAATGAGATGATTGAGTGCATGGTGAAGTTAAGTGAGTGAGTGGAAAGGCAAACTGAAGCGCATGGTATGCATGAGGGAGAACCAGGCAAGTGGGAGTGAGAGTGAGAGTGGAAAAGGCGCCCAAGTTAACTGAAGGGAAGAAGACCATAATTAGATGCCAACACAAGAGTGAATGCTCAGTTAACTGGATCATGGTGTTGGCTATTATGGCTACACTCATACGACCCCTTCTCCATCATTAATTAATTATCATATGCTTGAATTTTTAGGAATAAGCGCCCTAGCTTAGGTGGATGCCACATGTTGACCTTTGAGGATGCCACTTGGCACTACATGGACGATGACTAGACTTGCTAAATATAGAGGCAACTAAAAATAGAACCTCTAAAAATTAGGTTCTCTAAAAATGGAACCTCTAAAAATAGGGCCCTCTAAAAATAGATTTTTGGTCCTATGTTCAGAAAAAACTGTCCACATCACCCTGGATGACTGGGATAACACCACCACATAAATACTGCCAAAAATAGAAAGTCGTTTGAATACCCTTGACTTCATACTCATTAATCTCGTTTTTCCGTAAGGGATCCAAATATGCAATCAGAATTGTCGTGCAGGCCCTGATGCTCAACCTACTAAAAATAGAAATCTGGGTGACATCATCCAGAAAAGGTGCAAAGGCCTATGGATGCCTCAAGGATCAATACTGTGCTCTCGGAATTTGAAACTGGGGTTTGGATCACAATCTACCAAAAATAACATCTTCCTGCATGTCACTCGAAAAAAATGTCATCGGGCCTAGAATCTTGCAAGGACTCATATTGTATGCCCTGAATTGCCCCAAACAGTTAGGAGACCCACTCAAACCTTGCCTCCTAAAAAGTAGCAACGCCTTGTATGTATACATCTCTCTCAAAAATGCATGAAAACCAAGTAGACTGTGACTTTGAACTAAGCAACCCTGTACTGACCATGTACCTGCCTCATGTGTGAACCAACCTCCTGCTCAACATAAGTGCTAAAACCTTGGGAAAATCTCAGTATGCCAACCAAAGTGCTCCATGCTGGCTCTTAACCCTTAAGACTTTCAAGGATGAAAATCTAGGGGTTAACATGACTCAAACCCTAGGATGGACATGTAGATTTGGAGGCTAGTGCTAGAGTTGTCTTGCCATGTACTTCTGTGATGCAACATGGCTTGTGTTTGTAAATAAGGAAGACAACAATGCTAGTGTGGAGAGTTTTTATGATATAAGCTTGTTGTATGTGCCAAGGAGGATTTGTTGCTGTTGATGCTAGCTTGTTAATGATCTTTGGTGGAGTGACCATTGTTGGTTGGGAGGGATTCTTAGCCAGGATTTAGAGACATTGACTTCTTTGGTAGCCTGGGTTTTCTTATGGTTTCTCTAGCTAGGGTTTGGAGACCTTGACTTGTACCAATTTTGTGATAAAGTTGTGGTATGTACTTGTACTTTATCTTATATATATATATATATATTTTGTTTTTTTCCCCGTAAAAAAACATGTAATTTTATTCATGTTGACAAAATTACAATAGCATATGCCACAACATTACTTGGCTTGTATATATATATATATATATTTATTTTTTTAATTTTTTTTCCTGTGAAAAAAAGCATGTACTTTTATTCATGTTGACAAAATTACAATAACATATGCCCCAACATTCCTTTGGCTTGTTGACATAGTTTTCAAAAACAAGAGTTTTTTCTCCTTCCCAAAATTGGTCTGTTGGCTAATGGCCCATGAAGTTCCTTCTTTTGAAGCCTCTGTTTTTGGTTCAATCTATCATTTGTTTTCAAAATATTCATACCACTTGCTGTATCTGCTTTACATCATTCCCTTTTAAGATTGGAGAATAGTCAGGGAGGCAATAGCGCACCGGGAGGGGGAGGGCACAAGATCCTCAAAAGTGGCATGGTTCCAAGCCAACCACATGCCCCTGCCGATATTAGAGGGAGGGATTCGTATGGAGAGATAGAATTGGAGAGCCTGTTCTACAAATGATCCCTCCTAACCATCAATGGACCCAAGTGAAGAGTTCATGTCTGCCCAGACCACTTTTGAGACGGGGCAATGCAAGAAAAGGTGAGAAACAATTTTATTATCTTGTTTGCAGAGGGTACATCGACTAGGTCCGACAAAACTCTGTTTTTGCAGATTTTCCCAGGTGGGGGCTTTGTTTGTGGGAAGTAGCCACATGGACATCTTGGCTTTTGCAGGGCACTTTAACTTCTATAGAGTGGTCCCCCACTAGGGGGCGGGGTCGCTAATATGTTCCAATCGATCCAAGGATCTTTACTAATAAGTGTTGGTTGTTCATTAGATAAGATAAGATCAACATTCAATATATTATTTACAATAATGAGTGTTCCATTTATAGGGAACATAAGGTGATCATCCATGAAAGGATGCGTCCCTTGAATAATCAATAACTATTTATTATTATCATTTACTTATTATATATAATATTTAATAATCAATAATAATCATATTATTAATTATTATCTTTAGAGAATGTCTTCTCGATGTTGTCTAAACATCAACACTCCCTCTCAACGAGGGAGACATTCTGCAACATGCCACTCTTGTCTTTGAAGTATACAAACTTCACCCTAGACTCATGATAGTCTTGGGAGACATCTCTCTCCCACCTGAACCGAGGAGAAAACCATTTTGCGGCTCTCCCTCTGAGCCAATTAATTCAGGCTCACTCTGGGTCCGCACGTAATAACATATAACATCTTGAGTCTTTATCATTCCTTGTCAAATCGCCATAACTAGGACAAAGACTATACGAAGATCTTTCACCACATGCACACACCTATGAGTGAATGCCGGCTTGATGCTAACTGACATGTTGAAAGCACTTCAAGCACCTCGAGTCCATATTATTCCTTGTCATGATCAAGGAAGGACTACGTCTGGGCCCATTTATCACAAGTGCACCTTTGTGATAAATGTATCCTATCTCCCTTGGTTTGTAGGCCAATGTAGGAGAAGTTATGCCCGATGCTGAAACATCAACACTCCCTCTTAGCTAGGGAGGTATATTTCCATAGTAGTACACAAATACTGTCCAGAGACACTCAGTCTCCGCCAGTGGTACAAAACCACCATAGTAGTAAAAGATTTGTCACACAAGGCACTCCCAGGTGGACTTATAGAGGCTACTCCCTCTAGGAACACTTAGGGTCAACTCCCCATATTGTGAGACATCAAGGGTCAACTCCCTTGACATGTCCTC
>SNQJ01S0022676.1:41278-61225 GCA_010110895.2 Picea sitchensis | reverse complement strand
AAAGACATTTACTGTGGCTTTCCAAATAACATATCCATTTTTGAGGATTTTTGTGGTCACTTGACCCAGTCGATGATGGATTCTGTTTGGAAGTATTTTTCTTTTAAAATGCGTGCCCATAATCCTGCATTGGAGATTTGTTGGAGGTTGTAGTACCCTTCATTATTGATGGCCTGTATAAGAGGATTTTAGGTAGGATATGTTTTCCTTTGCAATCGATCCAAGGATCTTTACCAGTAAGTATGTCTGCACCATCTCCAACCTTCCAAATAAGTCAGTTTCCTATCAGGGGAAAGACATTTACCATCTCCAACCTTCCAAATAAGTCAGTTTCCTATCAGGGGAAAGACATTTACTGTGGCTTTCCAAATAACATATCCATTTTTGAGGATTTTTGTGGTTGCCTGACCAGTTGATGATGGATTCTGTTTGGAAGTATTTTTCTTTTAAAATGCGTGCCCATAATCTTGTATTGGAGATGATCCCCCAAACATTTTTTGCGGCCAATGCTTGAGCAAAGAGGTGGATGATTTTTAAGCCCCATCCCCCAGACGACTTTGGGATTGAGATCCTTTTTTTAGAGGCCAGGATTAAGGATCTTTTTTCATCAAATCCCAACTAGAGGAAGCAGAAGGAGAGTTGACTGGTTCTCTTGAGAATGCCTTTTGGGACTCAGGTTAGAGAGGTCCAAAAGACTGAAATAGCCTCCAAAGCCGAGTTTACTAAGACAAGCCTTCTGGCCTAGGAGAGCCATCTATTATGCTAGGAGAGAAGACGTTTTTTCCACTTTTTCACAAAGCCATTGCCAATCCTTTTTGCTATAATTGTTTTCCTTTAAAGAGAATCCCAGATAGTTAATCGTCTGTAGATTTTCCTTGGCTAGAGCTCCAAGAATTCTGGAGATATGTCGATTGTCATCTTCAGTCATTCCCCATGAATAGGGGGATGATTTTTCCATGTTTATTTGCATACCAGTGGCTATGAAAAAAGTTTGGAGGATCCCTTTGAGAGAGGATATGTAGTGGAGATGTCCTTCACAACAACGAGTATAGAGGGCATCCTCGACGAAGGCCTCGTTCAACTCTAAAGAAGGAAGTGGCCAAACCATTTATGAGGACAACAAAGGGGGTGGAAGAGATGCAGTTCATCACCCAAGCGACAAAGGAGTGACCAACGCTCAAATATATCAAGAGCAATCTAATATACAACTCGCTGACTTTGTCAAAGGCCTTTGAAAGATCCACTTTGTATGTGATGGCCCTCTGCTTTTGTGTGTGAATTGAGTGGAGTCCTTCCTATGCGATACCAACAACTTGATGGATTTGTTTACTCTGGAGGAACCCAAATTGCTCTTCTGAGATATTTTCACTTAAAATATCCTTAATTCTATGAGYGATGATCTTTGAAATTATTTTGTATACGTTGTTGCAGAGGGTGATGAGTCTGAATTGATCAAAATTCGCTGGGTTAACTACCTTGGGGATGAGAGCTATGAATGTAGCATTGAAAGGGGCATGAATTTGGCTTGTTCTTCTTGRGAATTCAATCGGGTTCAGAAGGTCCTCTCCAATGATCTCGAAACATCCTTTGTAGAATTCRWTTGGAAAACCATACRGACCCGAGATTTTATCCTTTTGAAAGCTATGAAGAAATTTTTCCAACTCTTCCTTTGTGATCTCCTCCATAAGCTTATTATTGTCTTATGCGTTGATTAATCTAGGGAAGAGACCTGCCACCCTTATGATAGTGTCTATATTAACTCTAGGGTATGCTTTGAAGAGAGTTTCGAAGTATGATGTGCCTTCTTGTGCTATATCTTCAAAGGAAGAATCTTTTGAGCCATCCATACTATCAATAGACCAGATGGTGTTCGATAGTTTCCTTCTATTGGAAAAGTGATGGAAGAACTTTGTGGTTTTATCCCCAACTTGTAACCAAAGTGCCCTGCTTCTCATTCTCCACTCCTCCTCTTTATTCAGTAGGATTCTTCTCCTGTTAAGATCTAGGGTCCTATATTCTTCCTTCTCCGAGAGAGGAACCGAGGTTTCTCAGTCTTGCCAGGATTTCATCTTGTCTTCAATGTCTAGATAAGATTGGGATTCTAGCTAAAGTGGATTGAATTTGAAGGGGTTGGGGGGCTTCATCCCTTCTTTGGCTAGTTCTAGCAGAATAGGGTTGTGATTAGAAATGCTTCCTTGAGCCACCCACTATTTAGAGCACAGGGAACCCTGAAGAAAGGGCTCCGACAGAAGAGATCTATCTAGTCTTTAAGCAACCCTATCATTCCCCGATCGCATATTTCTCCATGTTGGGTTGTATTTGAGAGGTTGAATGTCATATAGGCTAGCCTCGTCCAAGTTCTGGATGAAAAAATCGGAGAGAGGGTCTTTCTGGGAAGAGGGACCCCAAATTTCACAATCGTCCAGAGTGAAGTTAAGATCCCCTCCAATGAAAACATATTCTTGATTTGTCAAGGTTGAGATCAAAAACTTTTGCCAGAACTCTTTTCTGTTCGAATATGGCCCATAGATGTTGATGCAGAGGAACTCTAAATTTAATTCTTTGGAGAAGAAATGTGTGCTCATCACTGATGGAGAGGCCCAAGAGTTGAGGAGTTTCATAGAGGATTTCCTCCAACTAGTGAGAATCCCACTTGGTTTCCCATTTGCATCTAAGGCAAAGAAATCCCAATTTGGGAAAGATTTAGTGAAAAAATCTATCGCTTTGCTTCCAACAATCATAGCCTCTTGGAGGAGAAGGATGGAGGGAGAGTGTAGATCAATGAGTTGTTTGATGGCAAACTTTTTTTCGGGGTTTGCCAACCCACGATAGTTGTGGGAGAGAACAATCATTTTGCAACTTGGCCAGGTGCAGTGGCTTTAAGGTTGCCAAGAAGAGTTTTTTGTTTGTCGGAACAGACTTCAGTGTTGGCTTGTTTTTGAGCAATTGCAAGAAAATATTTTCTTCCTTGCAAAGGGGGTTTCTGGTCCAGGGCTTCAATAGCTCCTAGACCACCAGAAACACCATGAAAGGAGGAGGATTGAGAACGAGAGAGGGAGCGAAGGTTGAATTTTGGGGCAAGGGAAAGGGAGGGGAGGGCTATAGGGCAGGGGGGCGAGGGAGAGGGGAGGGTCGACCAGGGTTGAGGAAAGCGAAGGAGCCGAGGGGCCTACGGAGAATAAGGGGATGAGGGTAGAGTGTGTGCCCATGAGGCCAGAAAGACCCAGGAGGAAGGGGGAATCTGAGAAGCCTCCACCGACAGAATTCAAAGCTAAACCACTAGAAGATTTAGAAGTAGAAAACAGATTTGAGACGAGGGAAGAAGGAAAAACTTTACCCATATGATCTTCAGTGGGCTCGCAGCATGTGGGGGGAGCAACATTACTAGTCGGTGCTTGAGGACCTAGTGGAATATCCACTGCCTAGGTCTTCTTCGGAGAAGCCGAGTGCTGCACTGTCGGGGGTTGGTTTTTGGAATAATTTTCGCCGCCAGCGGGATTTTTTACCCATCAAAGTCTCTGATCCGCTTTGTTGCAATCCCTGGGAATGTGTCCATAAGAGTGACATCGACCACACTTGAAGGGGATACCCTCATAGTCGAGGGTTTGCTTGATGGATGCCCCTTTGAAGGAGATGATAATTTCCTTTGCTAATCCATCAAGACAATTTGACACAAACCAATATGCATGCCATACCCATATACCCAGAGTTGATGTAGAATTGGTAGACTTTATAGAAGTAGCCGATAGTGTTCCCAATTTCCTTAAACACATCATCTGACCAAAAGATGAGGGGAAGGCCTGGGAGCCGAACCCAAACAGGGGAGATTTCGACTCGTTCAGAGGCGACATCAAAATCAACAGACCAATTTTTAGGAATAGCGTCTGGGCTCCAAAAGTCCAATTGCCTGCAATAATTTTGTGGGTGTCCTGTGTCGAACAAAATGTCCAAGCCATCCATCCCTTGGTAAGGACCAGGCATTTTGGGACATATCCCAAAACATGAAAGAAAGTCTGCATAGTCCAATGGCGAAGAGTATTTGCAAAGAGTCTCTTACTAACGAAACGTCCAACAAGAGTTTTTTGCTGCATTGCTGCGATTTCGTTGAGCTGTATGTTTTCTACAAGAACTAGATTTGTGGTTCCCGCCTTCCTCTTTAGGCAATGTTTTTCTTTCCTTCTATCCGCCATGTCAGTAGCACTAGAGCTAGAGAGAGAAAGTTGTAGGTCTTTGGAGGTCCTTGTGAAGAATGTCTTCCGAGAGAAACTTCCCAATGAATCCATCTGTCTGCTGGGAAGGAAGTTCCAATAAATTTGCAGGAGACAGATGTTGGTACATGATACTATTGGTGGCGGCAACATCTTGATGGTGTATGGTTTAGACGGGCTGATCTATTGCTGAGCTAAGAGAGGCAGCAGGATCTGCAGGCACTCGTGGAGAAACCTGGTGCGACGAAAGATTAGAGGCTGAGATTGATGAGGAGGGGGTCCTGTCGTCGGGGAAGTCCAAAGAGTCACACGAGTTAGAGGTTGTGAAGTGATAACGGTCCGGGAGAGGCTAGATATGAAGGAGGGATGTGGCGTCCGCAGAGGGAGTAGCAGATCCGAGCGTGCGGGTTGAGAAGGTAGATGGGATCAGTGTGGTCCAAATGTTATAGCCAAGGAGGGGGTCCTCCGTGTAATCAGCTAGTTCCTTCTTGTCACAGGCCATCCTGGCATGACCTGCATCTAGATCCGTGCTTTGGACGGGGTGTCAGCCACTGACTTCATGCGAAAGATTTGTGGAAACCCTAACTACCAAAAACCCAAGATAGTTTTAGAAGCTACCATTCAATCGTGGAACACTTAGTTCCTCTTATATATATATATGAAATTTCTAGCTGTCCAAATTTGGTGTACTTGCAGATTTGATTTTCAGCTTATGTTATTTTTCATGATTGAGTGGATTTCAGCCCTGGATATGCTTGCTGATTTGAGATAACATATAGCTGAATTAGCTAAGTGATTTAACACATCCGGAAGATGAAGGAGCAGATTTACTGCTGTTATAATCTTCTGTAAGAAGACATTCCAGATCTGTTCCATACCTTGAAAAGTGTGCCCCAAGGTCTGTAGCGTTGTGGTATTTAAGTACACTGTATGGTAATTTTTCTTTTGGCCTTCTGGGTGAAATTGGGTTGAAGGGCAGTGGAATTTTACGGCTGTAATTTAATATTTCAGATCTGTCCCAAGGCTAATAGTTCATAGGGAATATATCTGGGAAACCTCAAGGTTGAGTTGAAATTTTAGAAGTGTCATTAATTGCCTGATTTTCGAAATTTCAACACTAAGGATACCCATTGGGGTTAGCTAGCATGCACTAACTCTGAAGCGGGACATTTATTATTGGTGACAAGGCCAACGAAGCTAATTGTTCTCAGACCGCCTTGGGATTGATTTCCCCAATGGATTATTCCGATTGATAACACAGCAGACCATCTAGGATGGGCCTTGGGCATAACCACATGTAACCATCTGCAGGGCTTGTATTTGGTGAGGCCATCATGTGACATGTCTAGGTGGCATAAGGTGTAATTAAATAAAATGTGAATTCAGCATCAGGATTTTGACATTGTCCAGGATAATTGTATCTGGGTTGGCTGGCCCAAACTCTGCTGTCACTTGGGCTATGGCAGCCAAGCTCTTGTTTGGCTATCAAATAAATCCCTGTGGAATTGAGGCCTTTCCTAAAGAATCCGAGGGCCAAGAATCAAGTAATTCTGACCAGAGTGTTTCCTTCCTGAGCCAGGATTGGAGAACATGAAATGGAATGGTCATTAAACGAGAGCCCTAACATCATAGATGGGTTTTGGATTTTGCAATGAATCAATGGCCACAATTGGTATTTTGATAACTTTTTAAATATATTTCTGTACTAATCTTCATCTATTTTATGCTTCATTTCAATTGGACATGTCTCATTAGTTTCCTTGGTGCAATACACTTTGTTATTTAACTTTCCTCATTTCATACGCTGGTTTTTGTCACTGGTGGAGATTAATATGTTTTTTTTCATTTTTATATATATGTATATATTTTGAAGTTTACTTTTTTCTATGTTATCTTTAATTTTATTTTAAAAAATGTTGATTTTGCAAGTAATTATGCTGCAAATATTGGGTTTACTATTTGTGTTATTGGTCAAATATAAATTGACCATATAGGTGATTGAAGAGAAAATTCTTGGTTGAGAGTGAGACTATATTGGTCCTGAAATCAAAATCAAAGTAAACATTGTAAAGTTTTCTCATCCTATTTAAGCAATTTTTATGCTTGCTCAGTGTGTTAGTCAACCTTTTGACTGATACGTGTATGAAATTATGCATATCAAGATTCAATATGACCTAGGTCCTATATGCATGTGTATGCACGAGTTTCCTTATGTATATAGACATTCTTCTAGAAATCTTGTGTACTTGGTAACGTTTTTTTTCCACTATTGGACACAAACTGTGGTGGAAGTGGGCATTAGATGGATGGTTGTGTGTGAGATAGACAACATACAGTTTTTTCCATGGAAAAAATTAGAATTGTTCACTAATCAAAAGGCTTTGAAGAGTAGTTACCTAAATTCTACTCTGAAGAGTTTACAATAATGTCTCAAGCCTGCATACTTGTCTATTCTATAACAACGATGGAGGACTTGTCGCTCTAAGAATTGTATTCCCTCAAAGCTTTGGTGAGCCATTTCATTATAAATACAAAATAAACCACAACAACATCCCATTGAACCAAATAATTTTTGATCGAAAGATCTAGAAACAAAACTACAAACAATAAGCTTCTCAATGCTAAGTGAGTGGCAACTGGACTTGTTGTCCCCACACATTTATCTTTGCTTTATTCCGTGTCTCTTCGGGCTCCTTGTATAAAGCTTTCGGTGCGCAAATTACATGGAGAAGAAGACAAGACCTCAGAGTCCATTTTCAATTTTATGTCAAAACCTTGCTTACCTGATGCTTTTGAGGATGTAGACTCTATGTCTGGTAGGGAGACAATCGATGGAGAAGAAACACAGAACGATGTAGAATCTTATTTTTGGTCAAGTAAAGCTCCCTCTTTGCATCCAAAAGAGATGGAAACATCGAATTGAATTCTTTGATTAAATTCAGAGGAAAGGAGGTTGCATTTTCAATCATTTGTGACAACTCCAAGGGAGCTAATCACTGATGAATTAATACTTGGACTCAATAGAGCAAACTGTGATTTGTATTGTGAGTCATTCCCCCGTTCGAGTCTAATAGCTGCAACCCCTAAATATAGTATTGTTGGAGTTGTTGTTGTTTCGACCACATGCTGGACTCTTGAACTTAGGAGGAAGAGGGGAGACTCAGGGCTTGGCCTAGAACCATTGCTAAAACCACTAGGATTGCCCATTTGACTTTTCTGATCAACGTTCTGGTTCTTCCTTGGAATAATTGACGACGTTTGAGGTCTCACATACTCCAAAGTAGAGTGGGCATAGGATGCAACATAGTCCTTGGGGGATTTGCCCCTCCCAATTGCTTTATCGATACCATTCATCACCGTTTACATGTGTACATCTTCAAGGGGGGGCAGCAGGGATTAGTGACCCTTTTGCCTTCAATCTGAAATCTACAACCTCCACCCTGTCATGTCCCCGTTTTCGGATTCTCTTGTTCGACAGTGGAAATGACTTCCGTGGCTTGTCAGTGAAGAAAAAGGGAGTCAAAAGGGGTTATTTAATGTCACTTAGTTAGGAGATGTTATGTATTTAAAGTGACATTAAGGAAATAAAGTAACTTTAGATTAATTAGTTACTTAACCATTATTAAAGCGACTTTTAATCTTAAGTGAAAAGTGGAGGGAAAATAAGGGTTATATTTTATTTAGTCAAAAAGGGCAAAGTTCTAGAAGTTATATTTGATTCAATCAAAAGGGGAAAGATCTAGAAGGCATGGAAAAATAATAAAAGGAGGGGTAGAGCCTCACTTTGGATTATGATTTGATCTCTCATTTTGTTGAAATAATGTAACTGCAAAGAGTATTCTTATTATTATTGTTATTTTATTCATAGGATTAATCCCCATTGTGGATTAATCATGTCGGTAATTTTATTAGGACCAAATCCCCTTTTGCGGATTGGTCATCGGGCAATTGTAATAGGGAGAGTAAGAAGTCGGCCCCAACAGTTATTATTGAGACCCAGAAATAAATTAAAGGTGGGTTTACCCACCCAGAGTGAGAGGTCGACCCTGGCAGTGAAGACCCTTCACACGTGCCAGTCTTGTATATATAGAGAGGTTAGCGCCTCACTTTCTCACACATCTCACTTGCTCATTCTTAAGAGGCAAGCTGCAATTTACCAGTTGGAGAGAGGGAAAAGAGTGGCACATCTTTTGGAGAGGACTATTTGTATTGGTTTGAGTTATCTCTTGAACATTGTATTGGCAATTTATGATAAGAAAGTTTTTGCTGGGTTTTCTTCCCGTAGAGGGTTTCCCAGGATAAATGTTGTGTCTCTTGTGAATGTGTATTTCTGAGTGATCTTGTTCTATTGAAATGCAAAGAACTATAATAATAGCATAAACATTAACATGGTTTCAGAGCCAACCTGAAGGAAGCATATTTCGCAAGAGAAAAACGTCACTGTTGCAGTACCTAAAAATTAGGGTTTTTCAAAAGTGAATCTTTTCAGCCCTAAAACCACCTAGAAAGTTGCGCCCTCCCCCAAGGATCATTTTGGCACTTAGAGCGCACCTTTTCAGTGGCTGGTTCTCCTGGAAAGTGAAACCCTAGTTTCACAAAAGTACCAGAAGTACCAGAAGCACCAGTCCAGAAATCCGCAGATCAGATTTGAAGGGGTAAAAATTGGATTTTCTCAGATCCAAGTATACCAGGCTACTCGCCTCAGCCAAGCGCACCTCCTGGTAAGGTCAAAATTTGATTTAGGTTACTCGCCTCAGCTAAGCTCACCTCCTGGTAAGGTCAAAACCTGATTTTAAGCATTTTCATTTTTGGTCATTTTCAGCCCCAAGTACAGATGTCCTAGCACAAAGCTTCTGTTGAGAAACTAGGAAGGCATAGACAACTTCTCAGGTTCCTGGAAGTATATGATCGGTCTAATATTTGCAGAGAATGACCTAGAAAAATCTATCAAAGAAGAAGTGGAGGGAACTCTGAAGATGCCAGAGAGAAAGCGAAGTGGTCATGGAGGACTCGATCAGGGCTCAAAGAACTACTGATTCAATCAAAGACCACCGATCCTGTATGTATCTCCAAGAAAACCCAAGGAGATGTTCGACTCTAAGCAAATCCAGTATGAAGGAAATAACATCAACCTAAAGATGAATCTAAGATCCTAAATTGAAGAATACTAAGATGCGTAAAGGAGAAATGATTCAAGAATATTTCTCCCAATCTCAGAAATAAAAGAACAGCTAGTGTTTACTGGAGGACACCGCATAGACGAAGATCTAATTCAGAATGATCTAACTTCTAAATGGTCCTGCCAAGACCCTTGGGATGCTTTCATCCAGAGGATATGTAAGAAAAGAGAAATCCATGTTTTGAGAGCCCATGGAAGAATGTATCCAAGAAGAGACAATGGTAGCCAACCATGAGTCAATTACTAAGTAAGGGATGATTAATCAAGCTCTAGATACTCATACAAAAGGAGTGAGGAAGAAACCCTACTTCAAAGGGAAACTCATAGAGAGCCTCCCAAATCCATCAAAACAAATTCAACAACCAAGAATCTATCCAAGGAAATTTCATAAGAAAGGACAACGCAGGGACGAGGATCTCTATCCATACAATGCTATCATCATGGATAAGATGGGACACAAGGCAAATTCTTGTCCAAACAGAATAGAAGAATACAAGAGGAAGCATTAAAAGGCACATGCCTACATAGTCAAGATGAAGAACCACCTATGAAGATGATTTTAGCACTGCTGTCTTGATCTCACTCTCCCGTGATCCAGATCAATCTCTAGAGGGATTACATGGCCCATTTTCGATAGCTGCATCAAACATAAGGATGGGTAAGAAAATAATTTCCCTTTGTATTTCCCAGAAAAGAAGTTTTCTCTCGTGAAAGTGACTCCCCACAAGACACATTGTTGAGATGATTATCAATATCCCATCAAGGGAGAGGAGAATCAAACTACAAGCTTAGATTCAGAAAATTCAATAAATAAATGTAGGTTGACGACTTCATGTACCGCCTAAAGAAGAATCCTTCTACTTCCATATAGCCTTTAGACAAGAAAGGCTATAGAGTTGCCTTCATAGATGGATAATTTCTTATGTGGGCTAAGGGGGAAGCCTTAAATGAAGCAATCGTCTTTGGAAGTGAAGAAAATGGTTTTTTTAAGCTGAAGGGTCACCCAGAACCGCCATGACCCATGCCATCGTGAAAACCTATGCTAACTTTGGCATAGGAAGATTAGCCCACATCATCTGCCATAGCGCATCTTACATACATGCAAGTTGTCACAGTTTTATCGTAACTGGCGGGTGACTGTAGAAGGCATGAAATGGGTGCTATGGAAGAATATCAAGAACCCTTTCCAAAAAGGGATAGCAAAGAAAAAAGGAGTATTGGAACTCATCTATCTGGGACACGTGTGTGGCCTTAATGCCATCATCTTCCATTAATGGTATGTATACTATGTAATTACGTATCATTGACTATTCCTGGTTGTATTCTTTGAAATCTAAAGATGAAGTATTCGCAAGTTCCAAGAATTCAAAGTCTTTGATAGGAGAATCTTTCCTCGAAGAAAGATTAAGATACTAAAGGTCAGATAATGGAGGAAAAAATACCTCAAAGGAGCTCGTCAGTGGAACTCGCAGCGTTGGGATCAAGAGGGTCCTTACTAATTCCTATAATCCCTGCAACAAAACGTAGAAGCCGAAGGAAGAATACAACAATTATGGAAGCAGTAAGACTATGATTCACATCAAGATCTTCCTATGTGCTTATGTGGGCATAAATACTATAGCTTGTTTATGTGCGTAATAGACATCTCTAGAAGCGCACTTGGGTTCAAGACACCAGAGAAATGTTCATTGGAAAGAAGCAAGAAGTAATCCATCTCAAAATAAATATTTGGCTGTCCAGTATTTATCCATATACCGAAAGAGAAAAGAAAAACAAGATGGAACCTCCGTAAAGAAGGGAATATTTGTGGGATAACGTGAGGTCTCCGCCTTCTGCATCATACCTCGTCACCACCATATTGAAATCAACAGGGACGTGATCTTTGATGAAGAAGCAACACTTTAAAGATCAAGATGCCAGCTTGACGAAATATATGAAGAGGAACCTGAAAAACCCAAGATTACAGAATCCATGAGAGAATTTCCCAGAGCTACAGAACCAGTAAAGAAAGTTGTAACTTCCCCTGATAATGAACTTCTACTATATCATGGTATTCTAGAAGTTCAAGAACCTCCTCAAAATGACCTTCTCCCATAAAGAAAGCTCATTGGGCAAGAGAACTTATTCAGATGGAGAGAAGTATGGTGTCCTGAAGGAATCATTTAGATAGTGAGAAAAGACCAAAAGCCATTCCCTCCGCCATAATGGCTTTGATGTGCAATCTAATTAATGAAGAACCTACATATTGCTTCTGGTTAGCTTATTCAGAAGAAGGGATGGGCAGATACCATGACAGAGGGAATACCAATCCATAATAGTGCAGAATGATGTATGGGAAATAGTTCCTAGACTAAAAGGTAAGGATGTGGTGTAATCAAAATGGCTCTTCAAAATAAAACATGTCAACATGGAAGCGCATTGAGAAATATAAAGTGGGCATTTGTCGCCGTATTTTCCTATTGTAGCTGCATTGATCATGAAGAGACATTCGCTCCTACAACCAGATAAACTTCAATCAAGACCATCATAGCCCTTGCAACTAAGATGAAATCGAAGTCGTGACTCAGATGGCGGAAGACAACTCTCAATGGCGTTATCAAGAGGAAGGGTATATAGAGCAACCCTAAGGATTTGAGGTTGAAGATACGAAGTCCATGTCCGCAGATTGAAGAAAGCCTTTATACGAATTGAAGCAAGCTCACAGAGCTTAGTATGGCCAGATAGATGTATTTGATCGAAATTTAGGGCTTTACTCAAGAGTAAAGGTGTAATTCCAAATCTCTACTTCAAAATTATGGATAATGAACCAAGAATATTATCAATCGTATGCGGATGACTTATGCTTAACTAAGAAGAAGAAAAGCTCATCACTGGAATGTAAACAGAGACTTGGTCAGACCTGAAATGAGACTTTACCTAATGCATTACTTTAGGGTCTGAGGTATTAAGTGAGTCCAAAAAGGATCTTCCTTAACCAAGGGAAGCTACTACAATCGAATCTTAAAGAGATTCAACATGCTAGAATGTCCATGAATACACCTTGGCTGGAAACCGTCAAGTCAGTTGATCGATACTCACAAACTTGATAAACGCTAATCGTGACAAATAGATTATTGGATCGCTAATGCACCTGACGAACACCAGACTCTACATCCTCATTTTAAGGAAACACCTTGAGCTGGCCGGTAGAGCCCATATGTTCACCTAGTGGTCGCGAAAGGTGATGAGGTACCTTAAAGGTACAATGGATTATGGTCTCACTTGGCGATGGAGATCATGACTTCACATTGAGTGGTTACACCGATGTGACAAGGTGAAGGTCAATAAAAGCACTTCCTGGATGTCATTCAGTTTGGGATCACCTACGATCTCGTGGCAGAGTAGGAAGCTAATCCAAGATTGCTCCTGACAACTAAGTAGATAGCATTGCCACATGTTCCGCCATGCATGTGAAGCCATATGGCTTCCAAAGTTGCTTTGATCCGGGCCTATCGACTGAGACAGAGCAAACGGATTCCATGTGATAAATCCAGAGCTGCTACAAGATTACAGAGAATCCCTGTGATTCCAATGACAAAAGTTTCATAATATAGAGATCTCATTATCATCAACCACATGGTACGAGGAGCCTTGAAGCTCCAAAGATACTAGCAATTCGATGAACAAGCCATCGATAAGCTGATCTGCAAACCCCATCCTCGTAAAGCTCTGAACACTTCGAGATGTTTCTGGTATCATTCCAGTTGACCCTCCCCGAAGGGGGAGATATATCCCCTTTATTTCCAGCTCCGCATAATAAAGCAAGATGAGTCATTGCTTATGACCTCACTGTTAGATTTAAAGCATGACGTTGTGTGATTTTTTCTTCTGACCTCGCTGTTAGAATTAAATAAAGATGATTCCTTTCTTCTGAGCTTGTTGTTAGACGTTAAGCAAGATGTGATGTTCCTTTTTTTTGACCTAGTTGTTAGACGTAGCATGACGTTGTGTGTTCCTTTGCTTCCTCACTGCGGACGTAGCGGCATTTAGATTGCTCGACTCACCGTTAGGATCGTGAAGCATGACGCCAAAGTTCCTTTGTTTCCACTTCGATGTTAGATGCAAAGCAAGATGAGTCATGCTTCTGAGCTAGTTGTTATATGTAAAGAAATATGAGTCATTGATTTTGACCTCACTGTTAGGCATAATGAAAGATGAGTCATTTCTTCTGTCCTCGTTGTTAGATGGAAAGCATGACGCTGTGTGATTCCTCGCTTCTGACTCAAGAGTTGATGTAAAGCAAGATGATGATGTCTAACAACTAGGTCAAAAAAAAGGAACATCACATCTTGCTTAACGTCTAACAACAAGGTCAGAAGCAAGATGATGTATACCTTGCTTCCGACCTCGTTGTTAGATATAAAGAAAGATGGACTGAGACCGAAGCTACTAGCTTAATACAATTGCGGACATTTGACCAAAGAAATCAAGGATGTGCCAAACAGTGTCATGGATGAGGTATCATTTTTACCGATACATATTGATGCAGATGATGATGGCATCTCTCGAATGATGATACTGCATGAAAGAAAAAACTTCATGCATTCGTGAATCCCTTGCCACTAACAAGTTCCAAGATATTTGACTATATTGCCTCCGGGATGCTGCAATCGATGATGCACTTCAATTGGATGCAGACCTCTCTCGCCTGATGCTGTTGAAGAATACCCTTCTTGTTAAGGGGGAGTGTTGAAATATTGTAACTGCAAACAGTATTCTTATTATTATTGTTATTTTATTCATAGGATTAATTCCCATTGTGGATTAATCATGTGGGTAATTGTATTAGGACCAAATCCCCTTTTGCGGATTGGTCATCGGACAATTGTAATAGGCATAATAAGAATTCGGCCCTAGCAGTTATTATTGAGACCCAGAAATAAATTAAAGGTGGGTTTACCCACCCAGAGTGAGAGGTCGGCCCTGCCAGTGAAGACCCTTCACAAGTGCCAGTCTTGTATATATAGAGAGGCTAGCGCCTCACTTTCTCACACAACTCACTTGCTCATTCTTAAGAGGCAAGCTGCAATTTACCAGTTGGAGAGAGGGAAAAGAGTGGCTCATCTTTTGGGGAGGACTATTTGTATTGGTTTGAGTTATCTCTTGAACACTGTATTGGCAATTTATGATAAGAAAGTTGTTGCTGGGTTTTCTTCCCCCAGAGGGTTTTCCAGGATAAATGTTGTGTCTCTTGTGAATGTGTATTTCTGAGTGATCTTGTTCTTATGTTGCTCTTATCTATTGAAATTCAAAGAACTATAATAATAGCATAAACATTAACACATTTTGGAAGTTCTCTTGGAGCCATTGTTTCGTTTAGGGTTTAGCAAAGCCCTTCCACTATTGGTTTGGTTTCGGTCGTGCAATATCCATTCTAGCTAGACAAGAGGGGAATCCATCTTGGATTTTATTGGAGCCTAGACAAGAGGGGAATCCATTCAGGATTTCCATCGAAGCTTCAGTTGGGATTTGGTTTTTAGTTGGAGATATACCGGCTTGCGCAGGAGGTTGACGAATCTTTTGGAGGAGGCCATACTCAGATTTTGCAGGTACGAAGAGGGTTTCTGATTAAATCGTGGTACATGAAAATCCCGCGGGTTGAGTATAGGGTCTCTTGCAAGGACCCCGCGTGTTGTGCAGCCTCGTCCGGCGAGGCCCTGCTAGACAATTGGTTGTGTCCTGCTAGGACCTTTGTGATTGGGGGTTTGCAACGGCTGATTGGATTTGGATGACGAGGGTTACAGGAGTGAATAGTCTGTAGTGGATTCAGGAGGACCGTGGCGACATTCCAGGTTTTGTTTTGGTTTGTATGTGCGATTGTGTAGCTGCCATTACACCCAATAGAGATTTGTGAGGTTAGTGTTTGGTGCAATTGTTGTTACAGGTAGTAGACATTTGTATTGCTGTAATTTCTGAAGCTTCCATCCATAATAAAATGCCATGATCACCTCTTCCATTTTTGGTGTATTCAATTATGTGCAACATGTTTGATAAAATATTTATTATGGATGTACTAGCAAACTGTTTGTGAGAAGTACTCATCAGTCTAACAACACATTTTAATCCAAGTATTTGATGAAAGTGCACTACCAGAAATACATAATTGACAACAATCCATTATTTTCCTAGCATTTTCCCCTTGGGGACATTACAGTGGTATCAGAGCTGGTGATCTTGCCAGCCTGTAATTACATGGTTTACAAAAGAATTAGTGGTAAAAATCAGCATGGAAAAAGAAATGATAAAACTTATACACGTCATGAAGGGAACTCAAGAGAAATTGACTAGGGCGTGGGAGGAGCTATTAGTTGAGAAGAAGGGCAAAAGGCCCAAATCTAGAAAGGTTGATGAAGCTAAAAACTCACCTCATGATGGGGGTTTGGCAGAATCACATTGGAATTCAAATCAAATTTCATAGTTATCGAACTCGAACCTGAACCTGAACCATGTGACTTTGATTTAAACATTCACGTTTGGGTTTGAAATGCATGCAACATTTTGGTCCAACCAAAGATACTTTCACCATGGTTACTTCTCAAGACATTCCTAAAGAATGGAATAATTTCTTGCACTTATTTTTGGCACTCTGGAATTCTCTCTTTCCATTGTTTTGCACATGTTGCACTCACAGATGTACATCGCATTTTTGGTGTGTACTAACGGAAATTGTATATTCACCTTCACCCTCTCCCCAGAACAATTCCATTGCATTCAATACGATCACTTGAGCCAACTATTTTGACTCTCCCATGTTCTGCACCTAAACCAATTCTACTACCCCATCCCTGCCAACCATTCCACAACTTGTACTGTGTTGTTATTTCATGATTAAAAAAACACAGTAAAACTAAATAGTAGTAACAGGGAAACATTCTTGTGGAAATTACTTGCAAAAGGTTTGGAGTCGTTTCTTTGTGTTTATATCGGTAGTAATTAAGGCCAAAAGGCTGTGACTTGGTTGCAACTTGCATTGCTATCTGCTCTGTTTCATGAACTTCATCTCCATGGATTTATTTCTATGTATAGGATCCTATAACAATGAGATGCACATTTCTTCTTGGGGAACTAGACCTTAAAGCTTCTTTTGTTCATAAGAATTTTTCATCACTGTTTTGTACAGGTGTATTGCTGGATGACTTACTTGTAGCTGAAGACCTTGCGGCTGCTGAAACAACACCAGCTGCGTCACATGCAGCGGCGGCGGCAGCAGCAATTGCTAGTGCACAACCAGGAGCAAATCTAGGGAAATATGCTTATGCTGATGGACGGGCAAGACACTTAGAGCCTGTCTCAGATGGCGCAGTGGTATTGGGAAGCCCTGTTGCACCTCCTATTAATGGCGATATGTTCCGGGATATTAGTACAGAAAATGCAATTATTTCAGCACATAGGTAAGCCAGTTCTAACAATATATAGCAAGAGAAAGGAAATGTGCCATCATCTACATAATTATTGAAATTTAGCCCTATTCATTAAAATGGAAGATGAGTTATTGGTCTGATGCTTAGACAAATGCCTTGATTTTGCTAATGAATCCTTCATTACATGATTTTCTATGTTGCAGAAGGTTGGGTAAAGGTGTAGAGTCTCTAGTGGAGGCTTCAGCTGCAGAAGCTGAAGCTATAAGTGCAACACTTGCTGCTGTAAAAGCACGGCAGAGTAATGGAGAGGTAGATCAACCTCCTGACAGAGATCGTGGAGGAGAGGCAACAACAAGTGGGAAGCAACTTTCTACACCAAGCAAGCCACAGGATGCAGTCATGCCGAACTATTCTCCACCTACTGGGGTTAGACTTCATCACAGAGCAGTACTGAGACACACATCCTAACTTGTAGTAAACATTTGTCTATTCTTATTAGGAACAATATTTAGAAGCTTGTTCCAGGCAAATCATGCACTAAAAAATTCCAGTTGATTTGTTTTCCACATTTGTAGGTTTTTGTTGCAGCAGAAACTGGTGGAGCCTTAGGGGGTATGGTAAGATCACTTTCAATAGACCAGTTTGAAAATGAAGGTCGGCGAGTAAGCTATGGAACACCTGAAAGTGCTAATGCAGCCAGAAAGTTGTTGGACAGGCAGATGTCAATCAACAGTGTGCCTAAGAAAGTGAGTAATAAAATGCTCTTCTTGCCTTTATATTGGGAAACATTGCTTTGTAATTGTCAGTATAGTCTTAAAAACTGCAAGGATATTTTGTTTTAAGCTGTTGCAGATTTTTGAAACTGCCCTTCTTGTATGTATTCAGATCTTAGCATATTTGTTAAAGCCCCGTGGTTGGAAGCCTCCAGTGCGCCGGCAATTCTTCTTAGATTGCAATGAAATTGCTGAGCTTTGTGATCACACAGAACGTATCTTTTCACGTGAACCAAGTGTTTTGCAAATCAAAGCTCCAGTAAAGATATTTGGGGACTTACATGGTCAGTTTGGGGATCTAATGCGTTTGTTTGATGAGTATGGTGCTCCATCAACTGCAGGAGATATAACGTAAGTGTACTTATATGTCTATAATGTAAAGGATTACTCGTATTGTATCATCAACTTGATCTGTGTTTCATTTTACCTGTGTGGATAATCTTAGAGAAGGTATACTGTATAAAATGTTTTATCAGTGATTGTGACAATTGTGACAACATATATTTGTAAAAATGTAGTCCAATTCCAGGGCACAGCAAAAATTCGCCACTTCAAAACTGTATTGGAGAGTATGGTGGCATTTGTTTTTAGGGATAATGGAAAATAAATTTGTGAAATTCAAGAATTGATGTAAACTGGATATATCCTATAATCTGTCACCAATTTTGCATGCAATATATATAGAAATTAAAGCTCTTTTGAGCCGAACCACTGCTAGCATGAAATGATGATTCATTGATTATACATTTAAAAGGCCTTTTCAATTGCATATTGTGAGATAATAATCAAAAGCTAATGGAAAGGTTGCTGTAAAGACAGTAAACCCAAGATTAGTAAGTTTTTTTTAGCACCTTTATTACTTTTCTTGAAATGGATTGTGACCAAGGCTGTTGGGAGTGGGAGCCAGAATGAAAAGCACAATTTTCAAAAAGATTTCGGGAGCAAAGTCTTTTGGGAGTGTTTTTAATGTAATACATATTTTAATATATTTTGATGTATACATATAAAAAAACAAGCAGAAATGTTGAATCAACTGCAAAAAACATGAAAACGTAGATTTAAGATCATTTAATTACTGGATTAGTGATGATTATAAAAGTATCAACCATTCAGTACACATATAACATCAATCATATAAAATTTGTCATTAACAAATTGTAACAGACAACAATGAACATTGACAACAAAATGAAATAGACTCTAGAGCATCATATTCATTACCAAAGAGTTGTAAGATTCAGTCAATAATTCAAACTTCAAAGGTAAACTGTCATATAATGTTCATTGTTTACAAAATAAACCATAATAAAGACAAAGTACTAAGTTCTAGAGACTACTTCTAAACATGAAAAGGAAAAAGAGATCTAGTATACAATACTATGCACTAAGCTTTCCTCTTGCCAAGAGAAACTTCTAGATTTTTAACCTGTGATCTATGAAGAAGAGGAGCAGGAGTAGGTGGAAGTGTTCGTGGAACACAACCAGCAGCTGTGACCCCCACGTAACGTTGGATGCTGTGAAGATAAAGGCAAACTGATGGGGGTGGCTTGTTTGTTCCAGGAACATGATCACCATCATGATCACCCAAAAGTTCAGCTTCCAAGCATTCTAAAACCATGGCTCTGAAGATTTTCGAGGATCCTAATGGCTGCCCAACAGGCCTGTCATATGACCCCTTGTTGGGCACCGAAATCAAAGTTTTCAAGCTGATTTTTCTCACTGTTTCTGGACAGTTAACTTGCTGTCCAAAACAGTCAGTTTATCACTGTTTCTCACAGGCTGCTACAGGATATATTTCTGTCCTAGATCCAGCAGAAATCAAAACTGCCTTAGCTGCTGTTCAAAGGCTGCTAGCAGGTTTGATATTCTTCCCTCTAAGTCTGCCAACAAGGAAATGATTCAATGCTTTTTTATGGCTGCTGTTTTAGATGATTTAATAGGGAATTTTCTGTCCACAGTTAGCACATATAAAACTCCATAAAACATAGAACACCCTCTCTAGGATCTTTAACAACCTACAGCTGAAAGTAATAAGAAAACATGACAAATGTACACAAGTGGTTTTTGGTCAACATGACCGTGGAAAAACCCCCATGGGGAAAACCAGTAAGAGAGATATGATAAATATATGGAGATCTCAAAGTAAGATCTTCTACAAAGAAATACAACTAAAGAACCTGATACAATAGTAACTCCTCTCGAGATGCTATGGAGTTCTTAATTTCTTTGTGCCTGCTAGCCTTAAAAGAGTGTGTTGGAATTTGTGTAGTAGAGCATAACAGTGATATCTTTTAAAATTCAAAGAGTAAAACAACTAGATCTGGAGTTTAGATATCAATCTTTACTACTTGTACAGATCTAGGATATCTAAAGAGTAAGACTGTAAA
>SNQJ01S0022676.1:25217-41268 GCA_010110895.2 Picea sitchensis | reverse complement strand
AGTCTCAGACTAAGAACCCCAGTCATATACTGGGGGCCCTAAGAAGGGTCTTTTGCCATGGCACTGACTGTATGGTCTCAGACCAAGTACCCCAGGAGTGCACTGGGGGCCCTAGACCTTAGCTAGGGTCTTTACCATCCTCCCGGAGAATGGCTCTTGCAGCTGCTATAAATTTAACAGAGTGCACCCTTTGCCTTGGTGCACCTTGTCCACTTGCCTTACCTTCCTTTAGCCCTTGCCTTGACTTTGCCTCGACTTGCCCACTTTTAGATAGCTCACAATTAGTAGCGTCCTCTCTCCCTTTGCTTGTGCACACTTAGCCTTAAGTGCACCCCTCCTCACAAATTTGCGCCCCTACTCCTAGAAATGCGCCTCTAGCTTGGTCTTTTCCCACTCTAACACAAGTGCGCCTCCCTCACTCAAGCTAGTGCCTCCAAGCTCCTTGGCGCCATTAGCATCTCACCAATGCGCCCCTCTGCAAGCCTTGCCTCAAGCTTTGCGCCTCTGTTCACAAGATGCACCCAAGCTTCATGAAGATGTGGCTCCCTCTAGATTTGTGCCCCTACTCTCAAGATGTGCCCACCATCTAGCTCACACTCACAACCTCCATGAAAGCCTCTCCAAACTAGCTTGCGCCCTCCATGAGCAAGTGCACCCTAGTTTTCACCTTCAAACCCTCTCTTATAACTTCTCTTCTCCTCACACAACTCTCTCAAGTGATCAAGTGAACAATGAGTCTTATCCTTGCCCTTTTGCCTCCTTTAGCCTCCTTTAGCCAAGTCTAATCAATGGGTGAGATCACTTCTCATAAATCTCACTTAGAAACCCACTTTACTTAAGTTTCCATAGTTTCCTTTATGTCTATTAATTTGACCACTTTCTGAATTAATTTTCACTTTATGACTTAAGTCTCTTAAGTCAATGTGAAATTAGAACATAAAGTAAAGGTATAAGGGTAATAGTCTTCCCCTTTGTGTTTAGAGACTCACAAACACAAGGGACCACTTTCCAAGTTTCCCAAATCTCAACAGGCTCCATCCTCCAATTAGTCTCCTATGGATTGTTGTCCCAAGTCACATCTCTTTTATAATTGTCATTCTTCACTGCATCATGATAATCGGACAACCTCAAGTTGTAATACACATAAACCAAGCTTTCTACCTGGCCTACATTCAAGTTATTTCTCTTTAGACTATGGATGAAGCTATAGGTGCTCCAACAACTCTCTGCAGAAGAAGTGTTAACCACCTTAGAAAGCACCCTCACCACTAATTTATGCAGATATGTGGTATAGGAGCTATTCATGTTCCACCATATAATAGAACTCAACATATGTCGATCTTTGGTTGCATGCAAGTTACTGGAGACTCCATGCTCACTGATGTACTTGCTCAATTCACTTTGTATTTGAACACACTCCTTTCTCGTACCAACTTGTCTAATGCAAGCATATACCCATTTTGCACCTCTGTATCTGTGTGTGGTTTTCTATTAACCCCATCCCCAGGTGTTGGTTGGGCCAACCAAGATGAAGAATCATATTTTGGTGTAAGGACATATGCTAGGGCATGGAGTGGAACATTCATATTATCCTACCTTTTGACACCACATGTTTATGGATATGATCATACAAGATGTTATCCCTCGGTTCAACAATGTCTTTGATTTGGCCTAGCATGATGTCCATCTGCTCATACACCTCCCCAATCAACGATGGATCTGTATCTGCAAATTGAATCATACTGTAGATGGGTTTGGTGAACTGTAGAATATACCTAACTTATTTCCAAAAATGACCATAAAGCGTCGTGTCCTCCACCTCCTGAAATTCATGTTTGTCAAATGTAGATGCAACCTTGTCCTTTAGATCCTGCCATGAATAACTTGAGACCTTACTAGCCAATGCCTCTCTTACCTTCAAAAGGCGCCTGACGTGGTGAGATATTGTAACTTCGAAGAATAGTCTAATTATATTTGAGTTATTATCTTATAGATGAAATCCCCTTTTGTGGATTGATCATGTCGGGACTTGTATAAGACCAAATCCCCTTTTGTGGATTGGTCAAACCATATTTAGATAGTGGCATTTGTAAAGTCAACCCCTAGGGTTATAAAGTGGTTTTAACCACTCTTGGAAGAAGTCAGCCCTACTAAGTAAAGAGACATAACCCTAGCGCCTCCTCAACGAGTATTTATAAGTGAGGATGACGCCTCACTTATTCATTCACTCACTCACTCATCTAGTGCGCATCTTTTGAAGGTAGTTGCAGTTGCAGGAGGAAGGAGAAGAGAGGTGCATGCTCAATCCTAGTTTATTCTTGGAGTTTTGGTCTTAGTCTTGGCATTGTATTGACAGTATATTATCGAGGAAGTTTTTGCTGGGTTTTCTCCCCCATGAGGGTTTCACAGTATAAAATGCTGTGTCCCTTGTGCTTGTGTTTCTTTCAATGATCCTCTTTATGTTGTTGTTTTGGAAATACATTGAGAAAATTGAAAATAACCTAATAACAACATTAATCTTAACATGGTATCAAAGCTTGAATGAATAGAGCACCTTTCACTAGGTATCTAAAAACGTCACTGTTGCCATACAAGGAAATTAGGGCTTTTTACTGAAGAGGAATTTCTGACCAAAAACTATCTAGGGAAGTGCCCCTAGTGCATCTTTTGGCAGCTTGAGCACACCTTTTCAGTGGCTAGATTCGCCGGAAAGTCAAACCCTAGTTTTGACTAGTACCATAAAACCAGGAAACCCGAACCAGTACCAGAAGTACCAATCCAAAAGTGCGTAGGACAAGTTTCAAGGAGTAAAACTTGGCATTTTCTGAAACAATAAGCTCCAACCAACTCGCCTCAGCCCAGTGCATCTCCTGGTAAGTTTAGATTCATTTTCTGAGCACTTTCATTTTCTGGTCATTTTCCTAGCTCCAGGTCAAGATGTCTGCAAGCACCAAGCTTGTTGACAAGTTAGAAGGTGTGGAAAATTTCCGTGCCTGGAAGTACAAAATTGGACTCATTCTTGAAGAAAATGACCTTGCAAAATTCATAAAAGAAAATCTACCGGCACCCGAAGAAGAAGCAGCCAAAGAGAAGTACAAGAAGGATATGATTAGGGCCAAAAGAATAATTGTAGATTCCATTAAAGACCACTTGATCCCTCAAGTGTATTCTAAGAATACTCCAAAAGATATGTTTGATGCCCTAACCAGAATGTATGAAGGAAAGAACATCAACCAGAAGATGAATTTGAGAACCCAACTCAAGAATACAAAGATGCAGAAAGGGGAAACATTTCAAGACTATTTCTGTAGGGTTTCTCAATTCAAGGAACTATTAGAAGCAATTGGAGACAACTTAGATGAAGATGAACTCATAATGACAACTCTTAGTGGTCTCACAAGACCTTGGAATGCCTTCATCCAAACTATCTGTGCAAGAAAAGAGAAACTCCAATTTGACAGTCTATGGGAAGAATGTGTTCAAGAAGAAGCAAGAGTGGCCAACCGAGAAGCCGTACTATTAAGGGATGAAGATCAAGCCCTAACTGCTCATGCTAAAGGAGGATAGAAAAGGTCTCATTTCCATAAGGAGACCAATTTTCATAAAGAATCTCACCCTCCAAAGAGATTCCAGAATTATCATACGGGTCAAAGAAAGGGAAAAGACTTCTCCTCTTATCAATGTTATTATTGTGATAAGATGGGACACATTGCTAAGAACTGTCCTGCCAAAAAGGAAGAATACAAGAAGAGAAATAACAAAAGACATCACGCTCATGCAGCTGAAGATGATGAGCCACCCAAGAAGTTGGCTAAAGAAGCAATTGAAGATTATGTTTTGTTTTCCGCCCTCTCAAGATCTGTGACACTTGGAGAGGATACTTGGCTCATACATAGCGGTGCCTCTAAGCACATGACAGGTCAGAAAGACATTCTCTCTAGCCTTACAGAAAAGGACCTACCCCAGAAAGTTTCACTTGGAGATGGTTATCAGTGCCCTATCAAAGGAATGGGAGAATCCACCTACAAAATGGATTCAGTAACTCCGATGAGAATGAAGGATGTACTCTATGTACCAGGTTTGACAAAGAACTTACTTTCTATCTCAACCCTAGATAATAAAGGTTTCATGGTTGCATTCATAGATGGTGAAGTTCTTATGTGTCCTTACTTACTTTACTTTCTATCTCAACCCTAGAACTTACTTACTTTATGTTTCTTTGATATCATGAAGGGGTTTTGCAAGGGAGAACATCTTTTATTGCATGGTACACCACTTTATTAAAGTGTACCCCTCATTGGCACACATGTTCATGGTGATTTAATTTGTTGGTGACTAATTGGGAGGAGGAATATGGTTATATTTGAGCATTAACCTAATTTATTCAAATTAAGGTTAATGTCTTGAGCACCCTATTTTATATGCTTACTTTTCACACTTAGAGTGGCTATTTGGTCTTAGTTGGAGCTTTCTAGTGGTGTGCCCCTTTTCTTGGCAACAATTTTCAAGGCATGCAATATCTCTATTGGTTTCTTAGAGAGGTTGGCACACTTCTCTAGGCTGTACTCTCTTGGGTTGGTTGGACACTTTTATGACATGGCATATGGATGAGTATTTTATTAATGAGTTCTAACCACCTTGACACATTCTCCTTGGGCGCACTTCACTTGGAGAATATTTTATGTTTTGTTGGGTGGTTGAGGTAATTATATAACACAGTTTTCTAGGGTGCACCTCTCCTAGGTGTTCTCTCATCTTTATTGCATGGATATTTCAGCTATAGTTGGCATATTTTGACCATCATTGGAGAGTGCAGTCACCTCTTTGACTTGGCAAGAACATATTATTTTATTTGGGGTGGTTATGGTGGTTTTTATTGGGAGGCATGCGACACATGAGGAGGGTCACATGTGTGACTTAGCATGCTCTTGTACTTGGTCTTCATGCTATTTTTGGGAGATTATTCTTGGAGAGCGCACATGTGGAATGTTTCTTCTTTCTATTTTTGGATATTCTCGGAGGGCACACTTGTGGAGACATTTCTTGCTATTCTTGGATATATATATATATATATTCATGGAGTTTTGGCATGGTCAAAACCTTATTTCGCCCTTATCTCCTTGGATTTGCTTTGTGGAGATGGTCTACTTTCTGTTTTGGGGTTTTGTCTACATCTTGTGGAGCGCTCCATCCACTTGGCATCTACCACATTCATCCATGGAGTTGGTTACCTTGGAACACACACATGTGAAGTGGTTGCATGCATGCACATTCTTGGAGGGCGCATTTCATGTGGAGACTTGGCATTTGACTTGGTTTAATGCTTTTTTTTGTTGTGCTTCCCCTTCATGAACATTATTTGGTGTATACTCTTACTATTTTGAGGGCGAATTGCCTTAGAGAGGGTATTTTCCACATGTTGTAACATAGTCAAACATGGATAGAGGAGAGATCTAACTACTCCACTATTATAATATTATTTTGACTTGTCATCGAGTTAGTTAGAAAGATAATATATTTTATTGTATGAGAGATTTAACTCACTTTGTATAAAGAGGAGTTTCTCTCCATTTCAATTGTAATTGGGTAATTGGCAATTGGAGGATTATGAAAGAGAGAAGTGATAGGAGATTGTAGAACTTGGGGATGATTGATGAGGAGTTCCCTTGTATATCAAATTCTTGAAGATTAATGAAGGATGAGGTATTGCTGCTTTATAATATGGCTATTCTTTATGCTATTCATTTGTTGTTAATCTGATATCGGAATTTCTTGTTTTCAATCTTAACATAAAGGCCTAGTGATGAGAACATTACTCTTTTAGGAATAAGCAATGTGGGGAATTTTCCCTCTTGTCTTATTTGCTGTTTTATTTCTACTCTTATTACCTTTCTTCTATCATATGTAGTTGCTGATTGGGAAATAATTCAGCTAGTAAAGAACACCCTTATGTTCAGTTGATGTGTGGCAAATTAAGCCCTCCAAGACTAGTTTCCATATCATAATTTCTAGCAAGCATCTTAAGGTTCAATGTATCAAATGGGTTCACTTTACCTTAGGTACTATTATCATTGTTAAAGTTTTAATGTTGTTCAATTACATTTAGTTTCTTTACAAATTTACATGAATTGAAGCATAAACCTTCAACAATAGCAACAATAATAACCAAGATCACAAGAAGAATAACCATGCACAGAGACACAAGTACATTAGAAAATGCTAAAACAAAATGATTATAATAGATTGATGTATTATTACAATGATGAGTGTTCCATATATAGAGAGCATATGGTGACAATCCATGAAAGGATGCATCCCTTGGATAATAAATAACTACTTATTTATTATATATATTTATACCTTGTATTATAAATATCATGTCATATATATATATATATATATATATGGAAGAATGTTTTCTCGATGTTGTTCAAGCATCAACACTCCCTCTCAACGAGGGAGACATTCTTCATCATGCCAAAGCTTGTCTCTGAATTATACAAAACAAACTTCACCCTAGACTCATGACACTTGTTTGTCAGTCTTGGGAGATGTCTTTCTCCCACTTGAATCGAGGGGAAGATCCTTCTGCGACTCTCCCTTTGAGCCAATTGACTCTCTGAGATCAGGCTCACTCTGGGTCCGCATGTGAAAGCACCTCAAGCACCTCGAGTCCATATTATTCCTTGTCATGATCAAGGAAGGACTACGCCTGGGCCCATTTACCACAAGTACACCTTTGTGATAAATGCATCCTATCTCCCTTGGTCTATAGCCCAATCTAGGAGAAGGTTTGCCCAATGCTTACTCGGGACATTGTAGCAAAAGGTCTATCACACATGGCACTCCCATGTGGACTTCTAGAGGCTACTCCCTCTAGAAACACTAGGGTCAACTCCCCATAGTGTGTGACGTCAAGGTCAACTCCCTTGACGTGTCCTCATGGGATGTGTCATGTGTCATGTGCTCTCCACAAGGGACGTTGGGCTATAAGCCCAAACCCACTTATCCCTCTCTGATAAGTGTCATCACAGATCAACTCAACTCAGCTACATGGGAGTACGACCTGGAGAATGTCCCAGGAAGCTGCAAATATCAACACTCCCTTTTAGCGAGGGAGGCATTCTCTGCCACACCAAGTCTGTCACGAAAGTACTCGAACTTCGTCTTGGTAAGGGGTTTGGTAAGAACATCAACCACCTGCTCATCTGTAGGAAGGTACTGCACCATACTGCCTTCCAATGCACCATGTCTTGGATGTAATGGTACTTGATCTCAACGTGTTTTGATTTGTCATGAAACACTGGATTCTCTGAGAACTTCACATAGCTCTGGTTATCACAATGAATAACAGTGGAATTCAACACATGTCCAAATAAACCTGCAAGGAGCTTGCGAAGCCACACTGCTTCGCGAACTGCCACACTCAACGCAATGTACTCTGCTTCTGCGGTGCTCAAAGCCACAGAAGTCTGTTTCTTGCTACACCAGGAAACCATGGCCGATCCCAAAGTGAAGCAACACCCGAATGTGCTCTTTCTGTCCACTGTGTTCCCTACCCAATCAGAGTCAATATATCCTTGCAATCTCATACCAATACTGGAAGTATATTTCAGACCATGTCCAACTGTGCCTCGCAGGTATCTCAACACATGCTTCACAACAATCCAGTGCGTTTGTCTCGACTGACTCATAAACTAGCTAAGTGCACTTACTGCATAGCTAATATCTAGCCTGGTGTTAACCAAATACATCAATGATCCAATTAGCTGTTTGTACAGGGTTAGATCAATCTCATCGGAACCAAGAGAAGACACACTTAGTTTCTTCAGATTCGTCACCATTGGTGTAGTCATGGGCTTACAGTTCAACATCCCAAACTTCTTCAATATCTCAACTGTGTACTTCCCCTCACTCAGGAAGATCTCGTTAGTTCTCTGCCACACCTCTAGTCCCAAGAAGTAGTGCATCATACCAAGGTCCTTCATCTCAAACTCAGAGGCCAACACATACTTGCATTCAACAATAAGGCTCTCTGTACCGGTGAGAGGAATAAGTCATTACCATAGAGGACCAAAATCAAGGACTCACCATTAATAGTCTTGTAGTATAGGTTGGGATTAACAACACTTTTGCTGAGTCCAAACTCATCAGGTGTCCATCAATCCTCAAATACCAAGCTCGAGGTGCCTACTTGAGTCCATACTGGGCCTTCTTCAACCCGCACACATGAGACTTCTTCTCATGTATCACGAAACCATCTAGCTGCTCGATGTATACTTCTTCCTCAATCTCTCCATTGAGAAAGGTTGTCTTCACATCCATCTGATGTAGTCTCCAACCCATGGATGCTGCAAGGGCAATAATTGTCTGGATAGAAGTGTATCGAGCAACATGAGCCAATGTCTTCTCATAATCTATTCCCTCCACCTGAGAGAATCCTCTAGCAACAAATCTCGCCTTGTGCTTCTCGATGCTCCCGTCAGCTCCGTGTTTAATCTTATAGATCCACTTGGAAGTCACTACAGACTTCCCCTCAGGTCTCAGAACAATATCCCACACATCATTCTTCATGATGGACTGATACTCCTCCATCATGGAATCTCTCCATACTGGCTGACTAGATGCCTCCTCATAACATGAAGGCTTAGAATCAATGATGTGGCTCATAGTTGCGGCATAACACGAATATCTCGGAGGTCTCTTGCTCTGTCGGAAGGTACCACGAGGAGCTGCATGTCCTTCTGCCTCCTGTAGAGTTTGACGAGCCCATGCAAGTCTCTTTCGACCTACTACAATATCTCTGTGAAGATCAACTGGAGCTACAGGATCAACGAGATCAATAGGCTCAACTGTCTCCCTTTGAACTGCTGGAGGGTGAGGGGGAGAAGGCACCATCTCTTCCTGTCTCTCACTATCAATCTCCATGTGAGATCCTTTAGATCTCCTGAAGGCTACCTCCTCCTCAAAGGTAACATCTCTGCACACCTCAACTTGTCTCTGATTAGGGATATAGATCTGGTATGCCTTCGAAGACTCATTGTACCCCACAAATGTACCCTTTTTGCCTAAAGGATCTAGCTTGGTCCTTTTCTCCTTGGGTACATGAATGTATACTGGACACCCAAATATCCCGAAGTGTCCAACATTAGGCTTCACTTCGGTGAAGGCCTCCTCGGGAGTCATGTTCCTCAAAGTCTTATGAGGACTTCTATTCTGAACATACACTGCAGTCATGGATGCCTCTGCCCACAAAAACATAGGTAAATGTCGATCATGAATTATCACCTTGATTACCTCAACAATAGATCTGTTCTTCCTCTCTGTGACTCCATACTGTTGAGGGTTGTAAGGAACGATGTAATCCCTCTTGATCCCTGCCTTAATGCATAAATCACTGAAATCTTGGGAGGTGTATTCTCCTCCATTATCTGATCTCAACACTATGATCTTCTTTTCGGTCAAGTTTTCGACCTGTGCTCTGTACTCCTGAACTCTAGCAAGGACTCCATCCTTGGTATTCAAGAAGTAAATCCAAGTCTTCGGAGAGTGGTCATCAATGAAGATCACATAGTATAGGTATCCACTCAAGGAAGCAACTGTCATGGGTCCACATAAATCTGTATGAACCAAGTCCAAGATCCCCTTGGATCTGTTGTCACTGCTCGGAAAGGACCCCTTGGCATTCTTTCCAAGAGCACAACCTATGCAAATGCCATTGTGTTCAACATGGATCTTTGGAAGGCCTGTCACCATCTTCCCCAGAGCGGGAAGAGCTCTATAATGTAAATGAGCAAGTCTGCTATGCCATAGTTCGCTCAAACTGATAGAATCATGTATCAAGGCCTGAACTGGTTGGACAATCAATCTGTACAATTTGTCCTCTCGAACACCAATCATTCGAGCATAATCCTTACTAGAGTTCTTGTTCCATGCAAGAACCTTTCAATCAGAGAAAGCAACCTTGTAGCCTTTGTTCTCTAAGGCTGAAATAGAGACAAGGTTCCTTCTCATCCCAGTTACAAATAATACATCACTCAAATGGAGTGGGGTGCCATAATCCAATTGTAAGGAAGTGGATCCAACTCCCTTCACAGTATATATGACATCATCACCAAGTACAACATGCAAACGAGATTCTTTCTCTACTAGGTYTGTAAGGTGCTCTCTGTATCTAGTCATATGTYTGGAAGCACCACTGTCAATCAACCAAATATCATTATTAGTAGGAACCATACCTGAGAGGGCTGAAATGAAGAACTCTTCATTGTCCATGCTTGCATTCCTCGACTTCCTCTGAGGTGGTTCCGAATCAACATTAGCAGTGGAGGCATGTTGCTTTCCTTTCTTCAATGTAGGACAATTTTTCGCATAGTGGCCATACTTGTCACATCTGAAGCATTGAATTTTTGACATGTTCTTTTTGTGTTTAGAAGCTGGTGCTGACTTCCTTCCTTTAAATGTTTTGCCGAAACCTCTTCTTTTTCCTTTGCCTTTCCTTGCATGAGTAGCAAGGGCTTGATTGTCATCATGATGGGAACATTGCACGCCTCTAGTTGCAAGTTTGGTCTCCTCCTGAGTACAGTCTGCCCATAAATGATCAAACTTGGGCAATTTGGATTGCCCACTAATACTTTGAATGAATGTCTCCCAATAGCTTGGAAGACCATTAAGGGTAATCATGGCAAGTTCTCTGTCAGAGATGATTTCACCAATAGCACCCAAATGATCTTTGATCTCTAAAATCATCATGAAGAAGGTGGCAACTGTATCTGACTTCGTCATCTTGAGATTTCGAAGCTGGTGTCTCAAGGCAAGTGCTCTGTTGGTGTTGTTGCTCTCAAACAACTTCTTCAAGGTGTCGTACATCTGTTTAACTGTCTTCAAGTTGGAGATGTGAGGGATTGAATGGTCTCTCATAGAATAGATGATGATCTTTTTGGCTTTTGCATCATTCTTCGTCCATTGAGACTTTTCTGCATCATTAGCTAATTCCGGTACAACTTCAACGTACTTCATTAGGTCACTCTCTTCTAGAGTGATGAACAATCTAGATTTCCAAGAACTGAAGTTGATTATTCCATCAAGCCTATCTTCCACCCTAATACGGTTCACCATCGTAGTTGGAAGAGTGAAGAAACCTTAACCCAGTTGCAGCTGCAACAAAACAACGAATTGCAGGAAAGGTACGAGGAGCTGCTATAGAAGGTCAACGCCTGTGCAATAGTCTTCTTTCAAGAACGCTGCTCTGATACCATGTTAAAGTTTTAATGCTATTCAATTACATTCAGTTTCTTTACAAACTTACATGAATTGAAGCATAAATCATGAACAATAGCAATAGTAATAACCAAGATCACAAGAAGAATAACCATGCATAGAGACACGAGTACAGTAGAAAATGCTAAGACAAAATGATTATAATAGATTGATGTATTATTACAATGATGAGTGTTCCATATATAGAGAACATATGGTGACCATCCATGAAAGGATGCGTCCCTTGGATAATAAATAACTAATTATTTATTATATATATTTATACCTTGTATTATAAATATCATGTCATATATATATATATATATATATATATATATATATCTGGAAGAATGTCTTCCCGATGTTGTCCAAACATCAACAATCACAGGATTTGACACTTGTTCAAAGCCTCCACAAGATGCTAAACTTGCATAACAATTGGAGGTAATTGCCACTGTCACTTAGGAAATGTACTTCCCTCGTTTTAGTGATGGATGAGGATCCACCACAATGGAGGCTTCCCTTGTGACTTCAAGGGATCCTATAGCAAGCTAGAGGCAAGTCTATGGCCTCCTATGTTGGTCACTTGGTAAGATAGACTAGGTCTAGGGAAATGGGAAAGGTCAAGAAGAGTTTGGACAAGGTAATTGGTTGTACATGTGTGATAGAAGTATTCCAATGCATATAATGACAATTACCAAGTCTAAACAAATGAATAATCACTTAAAGTAAAAAGCGCTGTTGTAAGGAAATTGCAGCAATAAGCAATGTTATATCAGCAAAGGATATTTTGCAACAACAACAAGAAATCGAGGAAGAATGACTCGATTCTCCCCGGCAACGGCACCAAAATGTTATCACATGATTTGACACTTGTGCAAAGCCTTCACAAGATGCTAAACTTGCATAACAATTGGAAGTAATTGCCACTGTCACCTAGGCAATGTTCTTCCCTTGTTTTAGTGATGGATGAGTATCCAACACAAGGGAGCCTATAGGGATCCTATAGCAAGCTAGAGGCAATTCTATGGCCCCGTATCTTGGTCACTTGGTAAGATAGACTAGGTCTAGGGAAATGGGAAAGGTCAGGAAGAGTTTGGACAAGGTAATTGGTTGTATGTGTATGAGAGAAGTATTCCAATGCATATAATGACAATTACCAAGTCTAAACAAATGAATAATCACTTCTAGAACACTAGCTATCAAGTAAGAAGAGCTGTTGTGATGAAATTGCAGCAATAAACAATGTTATATCAGCAAAGTATATTTTGCAACAGCAGCAAGAAATCGGCTCTTAAAATTATGAAATAAATTCTCAAAATATAGCTCTTAATGAGTACAAGGATACCCAAATGTCAAACAATGGTTTCAACCTTCTTTAACTATGATATTAAGTAAAAAACCAGTAATTTTAACCAAGTATAATGGCTGTAGATTCATAGGCCTAGCATCAAATCTTCAAGTAAACAAACCCTAGGGTCTATAGCTTCATAAACCCTAGGTGCCGTTTTCCTTCTTCTRGGATGTCTAATTCAAGATCCAAGTGAAGTAGGTCAAACCCTAGGGTCTATAGACTCATGAACCCCAGGTCTTGAACTAGCTAAAGACTAACCCTAGGGGGATAAAGACTTTTAATCCCTATGCTAAGTCTTTAAATGCTTTAACAAATTAAGGTGAAAGAAAAAGGGAGGGGGATAAAGACTTTTAATCCCTCCCAGGGTTTCAAACAATAACTTAATAGCCACATATGAATACCACCTCTCTCACTCAGTTACCATGGGCTCTTTAGAAATGATGCCTATTGCAACATTTCTGGGGTTGGTATTTAGAGGTACATGATTGGAACAGTCTTAAAAATTGGATGAAGGAAATTCCTGGAAGCATAAATGTTGCACAGTGTGAAGGTCAAACAGAATGTTCTTTGTTGTCTTTCACATTGAGACATTCAAATTTTGTGACTCATTTTCAACCAAAGAAGATTTCTTTACTCGAAACTGACTTATTCCTGAAAAACATTGATTTACATCTTAATTTGTAGGGGTATTTCTTATGCCTGAAAAATATTGCTTGCAATCTTAATTTATAGAGGTATTTCTTATGTCCGAAAAACAATGCTTTCCATCCAAGTTAGAAAGTACCATATCAGAATTTTAAACATTTGAAAAATGTGGAAACATGGAAAGGAAGTCTCTTTGTCATGAAGTGGATATTAGTAAGCTTTTGCAATGCCTGGGATTCTCTCGTTTTCTTACTATAATTACACAAACCCCCTTTTAGGCTTTAATTACTGTCATTTATTTCTTTTAGATATTTCACTTGTTTTTAGCGTTTGATATTTTCTCCAATGTGATGGCTGTTATGATAAACCGCAACACCTGTAACTTCTTTTGCATATTTCTACCTTCTTGTTAGCTGTTGATTCTGAGTTATTGTATCCATCATGGTCATTGTTATAGTCTGAATCTCATTTCTTAGTCCAAATATTCTTCATGATTAAATAGTCCAATACTATTGTCTTCCAGGTATATCGACTATCTTTTTCTTGGGGATTATGTAGACAGAGGGCAACACAGTCTGGAAACAATTACTCTGCTGCTGGCCCTGAAGGTAAGATAATGAGCACTGGCATTCTGTTTATTTACGAAAAATTAAAATCTGCAATGAAATTCATTTTCCTTTTCATTCTTCTTTCATCATGTGATTTTTAACGCATTGGATAATCAGATCGTTGTCATCTGTGCATATCATATAACCAAAATATTTTACAGGTTGAGTATCCACACAATGTTCATTTGATCCGGGGAAATCATGAAGCTGCAGATATTAATGCACTTTTTGGGTTTCGAATTGAGTGCATTGAGCGCATGGTAACTCTGAACTTGTGACGTTACTTACGGCAGTGTTTCTTTGTTATAAGGAATATTTATTTGCCAAAAGCTCTTAATACTTACCTAGCATGTTGGAATTCCAAATGAGCAGGGTGAAAGGGATGGAATATGGGCATGGCATCGCATCAATCAATTATTTAATTGGTTGCCTCTGGCAGCACTCATTGAGAAAAAAATCATCTGCATGCATGGCGGTATTGGAAGGTCAATTAACCATGTTGAACAGATTGAAAATTTGCAACGCCCTATAACTATGGAAGCAGGATCGGTAGTTCTCATGGATTTACTATGGTAACAGTTCTGACTTCTTGTCTGTATTGTTTTCATTCAAAGGCATCACTTCAAGTTAGAAATGCTGGTGCAATAATTACAGGTGCAACATAACTTGCTGAAGGCATATCTTTTGTTTCTGCCTTTCAGGTCAGACCCAACTGAGAATGACAGCGTGGAGGGCTTGCGACCAAATGCTAGAGGGCCTGGATTGGTTACGTTTGGGGTAAGTGGTGTTTTTAAGATGTGATGAATGACATATATTTGTAGTTGTTTATTAATTACTACATCACAAAACATGATGTCAGTAAAATAGGTAAATTCTGAATCCTATCTTATATAACCATAATACCTATGAATATCCCTGGGATAAAAAATGACCAGGGCCAAATATGAGTAAGTGTGGTACAATGGATATACCTGTCCTGATTGAGGAAAACTATCAACTATTCCTGGCCTGCACTTAATTGTCATGATTCATAATACGTACAACTGTAACTTAGCTGAAAGCAACATAACCTATACACTGATGAGAACCACTGTTTCTTTATCCCCGGATTTTGTCCAAGTCAAATATATTGTAGTATACATTTTTCCCACTTTTGTCCAGTTAATTTCCAGTGGACAAATTATGTATTTCTCATCCTTCTGTCCTATAAAATTGAGTTACATCTATTTTTTAGCTGATTATTTATGTTCTAGCTTCTAATACGAATGTAACTATGAGTTGCAAGATCACTTCCGACATCCATCTTTTAACTATCAAGTTTTCTGCATATTATCATAATAGTAGCACATCTAATACTGATTTCTTGTATTTTTTGTAATTTATGAGAGTGGCATTACTTTATCTGTGATTTCTATTGTTTGTAATTTATGGAGGGCTTGCAACCAAATGCTAGAGGGCCTGGGCTGGTTATGTTCTAGCTTCTAGATATGAAGGGAACTATGAGCTGCATGATTACTTCCAGCTTCAGTCTCTTAAGTATCAAGTTTTCTGCAAACTATCGTTTCAGTAGCATATCTAATATCTGATTTCTAGTATTTGTATTTTATGAGATTGTGGCATCACTTTATCTCTCCGTTTTCAAATGTGCCACATTCTTATTGGGTTAATGGTTATAGATTTGTGTGGAAATATAGTATATACTCTCCTTCTATTCTTGGAATCCTTTCTGCAGAATTCACTAGAGACTGCTGGCATCACTTTTTGCTTTTATTTGTTTATATCAGAGTCGTCATCTGCAGTAACAAATGGAAAATCATAGTTACTGGATCCACCTCTTGGGATCAAGATTTGGCATTTCTTGGGATCAAGATTTGGATCCCCTTCGGATATGTTTCCAGTTTGGAAGCGCTGGAGGGTCCACTCAAGATCTCTGTGTGGCTTGCCAGAAATGTCAAGCCAGTGGATCCTAACTATGCCTCTGGCTAAGATTGAAACCTAGAAGGGGAATAGCCCTATGTTGCTAGGGGGTGGATCCACGGATCCCTGGATTGGATACGGATTTGGATCTGGATCCACTGGGATCTACCTAGGATCCGCTCTGTGGCATGGGTATTCTTATACATGTAAAACGCTGGTGCCGTAAACATCAATAATTGGAAAATTCAACCAGCATTGTAAACGTCAA
>SNQJ01S0022675.1:66891-103570 GCA_010110895.2 Picea sitchensis | reverse complement strand
AATTACAATATACTTTTACAAGGCAATTTTTTCTTCAGGGGCTTCACCCCCGAACCCCCATCAGGGGACGCTGCCCCCGAACCCCCGCTGGGGGCCCACTTGCCCCCAGACCCCGCAGAGGGGGTACCCCCCCTCTACACTCCCCTGCGTGGAAGAGTGTACATACTTCTGGGGTGTAAATACTTCATGGGGTATAAACACGGTTGAAAGCAAGGACCTCTGAATCAGGAAGATAATCAGGCTCCACAACTAACAACCATGACATCCTATGGCTCTGTAAAGTCTAGGACAACAATAGTAGCTTCTACTCTTTTACCAAAGATCTTATCTCTGGCACTCTTATTTACCTCACACGTTGTTTCTTCATGGTGTTCTTTTCAAAAGTTACACCAACTTCGAGGAAAGATAGCCTTAGGCTGAAAATTGTTTTCAGCCTAATTTCTAAAGGGGGTTGCAGAAGAGCTTGAATCTCTAGGGGTGAGAGAGGATACAACACCCTTCCACTCAAATGATATAATACGGTTATTCATATCTTGTACTAGCTGTAAGAGAGTAGACATGTCTATCTGTCTAACTGATTCTCCCTGGGGAAGACCAATTCTTTCAAGTTGTTCTTCATACTCTGAGCAAGTATGCAGAGCATGGCCGAGATTGTCAATGGCCTTTTCCTCAAGCCTATGGAGGTAGGGAGAAGGCAATGCATTGTTGTAATGTATGAAAGTGGCTTGGTTCTGAGGGTGGATAAGTTCATGAATTTGATTATACAACTTGGTGAAATGCAAGTTGAAAGACTTGATGGTCTCACCATATTTGTAAGTGACATTATTGTATTCCCTCAACTTCTCGACAAGGCTTTTGGATTTCCCATAAGTGGATCAGAACCAATAGATTAACTCCTCCCAGGTAGACAGGATCTTAGGGGATGAAGGTCAAAGAAGTCGGACGCAACCTTTCCTTCCAAGGAATTGACAAACAAGCGCATGCAAGTGTCATTGTCATTAGCCCCTATGTTATGAAAATCATTATAAAATGCCACTAGGTGTTCGTTAGTACTGACAATGTTATTTCTTGAAAACCTAGGAAAGTGCTCTTTAAACTTCAGAAGTGGGCGAGTAGCAGGTGCTAGGTTAAGAGGAGAGGACACATGCCATGGTGTGGTTGCAGCATCCTCTTCGAACTGAGAAAGCCCATACTTTTTAATGACTTTGGTGGCATTTGTAGTATATTGGATAGGGATATGGTGGTTGTACAAGCTACCAATCACCGATGACAATGAATATTGGGAAGATGGAGCACTTCCAGTGCCACCAGACCCACTACTAGATGCCATCTTGTGGATGATAGATGAGGGAAAGAAAAATGATTTTGATGAATAAGATAAAGTCCTCCTTAGAGAACTTTGTTGGACAGATAACACTACGTTTCTTCTTCCTATTTCATAAATAGGATTGATTTTAGGTGACAATCCCCTTCTTCTTCTAGAAGCACGAGAATCTAAGGACATGAAAGAAAGGCCAAAACTAAAGAAAAAAAAGGTTATTGTTGATTTCTAGGTTGTCTATGTCTAGCCTCCAATTGTTCTTGAGCACTAATATCTCGTTCAATCGCTACCCAAGAATGGTTAAATTCGGCACGGGTATTGGCAATGTCTAGAATGGTGTTAAACAGGTTCAAAGCAATGTTGGTATGGTCTTGAAGACTGGGCTTAATATTGGGATGCCTTGCAACAGGAACAATCATTAATAGAAAAATAATCAAAGAATCAATTTCAGAAAAGAAAGATGTATTGATGAAAAATTGAATATAAAAATTTTAACTAGAGAGATATCGAAGATCTCCCCAGTATGGTCGCCAAATAAATGTTGAGGAAAATATATGAATTGATCTTACTCGATCATTTTCAGACTTTACTTGGATAAATAAAAGTAGACGGGAATATCACCCTAATTTTATAGCCAACAAAAATAATGTCCTAACTCACAAGTATTAATTATGAGTGCTTAGGCTAGTCCTTTATCAACAAAAAAATTGTTGGAAATTCACTTTTTATGTAATTTTCTGAATATAACAGTTTCTGAAATAAATGTAAGAATAGAAGTAAGGACACCAAGATGATAATCAAGATAGATGATACATAAAGCAATCCTTTATTTCATTCCAATTCACCAAAGAGTCATTTTGTTTACAAATTCTCATACAAAAATCTTGGACCAAAGTCAAACTTAGACATCCCTGATGGAACATACAAAAGGACCTCTGAAAGAAAACCAAAATGGAACTCTAAAAGCTGGATCAACTTGCCACAGATTGTTTCCCACTTGACTCTGCACAATAGCATTTATCGGTCATGTAAATTAATTAACAAACAGACAAGTCTACATAGACTATCAAAGATAGATCAACACCTATGAAAAACAAGTGTCTGAATGATTTGATTCATCCCTAAATATTGTTGTCTATAATAAGACCCTGCTATCACAAAATAGAATTAGGATTTGGTGAATATGTGAATGAATGAAAACTGAACTATATCAACACAAACTTAAAGAGCAAACCTTAGCATGCTTCTGCTTCTATCATCCCCTATTTTTTCCATCTTATTCCTATTTCCAATATAACTCAATTTAAAATGCACAACCATTACCACTATTACCTTGCCAATATGTGCCACCAACATTTCAAACCATATGTGTATTTACCATATAATTCAATCACAATTGCACAACCATTCACTTGCTAGCTAGGATTTAACCATAGTTTCTAAGTCTTTTATGGACGTAGTATAATATGTAGGATAGATTTAAAATCTTCCTCTTGCAATTGTTTCTCACTTTCTTTAAGTTATTCACATGTGATATTGTAGAACTAGGTCCCCTTCCTTTGCATTTGTTCTAATATTTTGCCTCTCTCAAAACTGCCCTTCATGTAATTTTACTGATATGTTTGTTATGCAGGTGTGATAATAACAGACAACAATGATAGTAATGAATAGCATAGGTGGTAGTAACATAAGGAATCAACATTTCATAAGATCAATTCATAATCAATAACAACAAGATATTCATCAACCATTTGAGCCATGTCACACATCATATCAACCTTAAAGTGAATAGATCTGGTCTCCAATAGTTCAAGGGGGTCCCACCTAATAGTATTATTTAGTTTTTATAATAATAGGCTTTAGCAATAATTTGTGGGCAAAACTTCGTTGACAATTTTTAATCGTCAACAATCATGAGTAATAGACAAAGAAAAATTTGAATGGAAATCAGATGGAGTATACCTTTCTGGTAGCCTTCTTTCTCGAACTGATCTCCTTAATACTGGAGTATGAGGATCTTCTTCTTCTGATTCTTGTTCTTCTATAGACTCTGATTCATCATCCTTTAAATCAAACTCTATTTTCTTTGTTTCTTCTTTACTTGGTAGGACTTTCTATTTAACAACATCCTTCATTTCTCTAAATACCACTTCTCGGCTATACACAACCTTCTTAGTTTTTGGGTTCCAAAGCTTATAACTTTTGAGACCATATTTATACCCAATAAATATACACTTTTGAGCCTTATTATCTAGCTTACTCATGTTTTCCTTTGGAACATGAACATAGGCCTCACAACCAAATACATTGAGATGTGTGAGAGAAGGTTTCTTACCAGTCCATACCTCTTGTGGATTCTTGTCATCCAGTGCTGATGAGGGTGATCTGTTGACTAATTAACATGTAGTACCCACTGCCTTTGCCCAAAATTCTTTCCCTAACCCAGCACCACTAAGCATGCACCTTGTTTTTTCCATCAGCGTCATGTTCATCCTTTTTTCAACTCCATTTTGCTGAGGTCTATATGGAGTAGTATTATGCCTTGATATACCACACTTCTTACATAATTCTTCAAATTCATTCCCATAGAACACTCTGCCATTATCTGTCCTCAACACCTTAATTATTTTCTCTGTTTGATTCTCAACAAGATCCTTAAACTCTTTAAACCTATCAAAGACTTCATATTTCTTCCGAAGGAAATATATCCAATTATTCCTCAAGAAGTCATCTATAAATGAGACATAGTACACATATTTCCCCAATCATGGAACCAACACAGGTCCAAACACATAAATATGAACTATATGTAAAAGTCATTCTGCCCTCATTGCACCAGAGGGGAATGTTACTCGATTTTGCTTCCCATATACACAATTTTCACATAAATCAAAATCCAAAGAGCAGTTAGACATACCTTCAACCATACATTTATCGTGTTGTAGAAGAAGACCCTTTTCTCCATTATGCCTAGGTATTTGATGCCACAACATAACCAAATGTATATTTTAACCTTTTCTCCAAAGACTGTAGGAGTTCTTTCTTCTTCAACTCCAATATCAGGAATGATGGAAGTATTACACTCATCACTAATAGTTCTTCCTTGTAGATTATACAAAGTTATAAACCGAACTCCCTTCAGTAGCACCATTTCTCCTCGAACCATCTTCCAGGTTTCCTTTTCAAATATTTGTTTTACCCCTGCATCGTCCATTTTTCTTACAGAAATCAAATTTATGGCCAATACTGGGATGTGAAGAACACCAGGTAGTGTTCTAATCCTTTCATATATGAGCCTCAAATTGAATTTTCCTTGACCTATGATTCTAGTTTTCAAGTCATCACCTATGAAAACATTACCTCAATCGTACCTTTCATATTCACAGAACCACTCCCTGTGGGGAGTCATATGAAAGGATGCACCCGAGTCAACCAACCATGCCTCATGATTTGCATGTGTGATTGAAGAAGCCAAGTACACATCCGCTCCTTCTTCCTTGGAGGTATTTTCTTATGTAGAAAGAGATTCTTCAGATCCCTTCTTTTTCTTAACTTTGGATCTGCATTGCTTCTTGTAGTGCCCTTCTTTTCCACATCTCCATCATACCTTTACAAACTTTCCGGGAGACTTAGATATTCCCTTAGACTTAGATCTCCCACTTGAAGACTTAGATCTATTTCTTTGATTAGAGCGTCCTCTTGCAAATAATGCATATGTTCTTTGTCCTTCCATGTTCTTTTGTTTCATCTCCTCCGACAACAAGGATGAGACCACTTCATCAAAATTCAAGGAAGTTTTATTACTACCTATGGCCACAACCAGACTATCCCACAAGTCTGGTAAAGAGAACAGTAAACTGATACACTTATCTTCATCTAAATTTTTAATCTCAACAGATACTAACTGACTTACCACAATATTGAAGGTGCTCAAATGCTCTACCATCGATTCTTCATCTCTCATCCTCAGGTTATACAACTTCTTTCTTAGGAATAGTTTATTCACTAGGGACTTAGACTGATACAACTTCCCCAAATTATCCCATAAATATTTGGTTATAGCTTCCTCTGACACATTCAGTAATACTGAATCTGAGAGACATAGTCGGATTGTGCTCTTCGCCTTCTGATCCAACTTTTTCCAGTCATCTGTTGAAGTTCCTGTCGGTGAAGTACCTGGATCCATTGCGATCCACTGATATTTGTCCACAAATCGATCTTCCATCTTGAGCTTCCACAGCTCAAAACATTTCCCATTAAACTTCTCGATCTCCATTTTTGAACTATTTTCCATTTCTTTTCACCTGAAAAATCAATACCATAGATATCCCACTGTAACAAGGCTTATCACAGTACCAATCCAAACACTTGACCACAAAGGTGCCCCCCTGAAGCCAACAAAGATATGATAGAAAATGTATATTTTAACCTTATACAATATTTTACTGCAAACAAATTTTCAATAAAAGAACATAAAAGATGCAATGGAAAATACACACATTACACATACATTTTTCCCTTGAAAATCCAAACCGGGAAAACCAACATATTCTATATTCATTCATAGTGATACATTGTTTACAATACAACATACATATAGGAGCGAGTGACATCCAAAACCCTAACCCAATAACCTGGATTAGTCAACAACCCTAATTCCTTAACTGAAAATAGAAAACCATCAACAAAAACCATGCGCCTAAAAACCGCACAACAATGGACACGAAAATCAAGGTGACACGAAAAATGAGGAAAAATGTGACACATTTCTCGAGGTAAAAAAATCGCGGGTACGCTCCACCTGAACCCGTACTACCCCCTCAAACCCCCCTGCATGCCTGACGCAATGTAGTAGACAATAATGCTAGTCATGCAAAGACTGTAACACATACCCAACAAATCCTCAGTCATTAGATCAAGTTGTGGAAGGATAGCATAAGTTTCATGACTCTAGAACTTCACCACTTCAATGACTATTTAAGACAAGGTAGCTCCATGAAATCACAAATTCCCATAGTGATGAACCCCCAAAATCCTTCCAATCATTGGATCAAGGAGGAACTTTGGGTGAATTCTCGATCATCCGATCGAGTATACTGGAAGGATAGGGTAAGCCAAAAATTCCCGAAGTCACGGAGTGTTGAAGCCCTGAAATCCCACCAACCGTTAGATCCATGGAATAATTCAATAGTAATGTGAGTCATTAGATCAATAAGCCTAGATCCATGATCCAAGAGGGAGACATGTGGCAGAAGACAAAGATGACAAGTGGCCCAATCAACTTGTGACAAGTGTCAAGGCCCATCTGGCACATAAGGTTTGTGAAAGTCATGAATCAGAGTGATAGTTTGCACACATACCAAGGTTCCACGTTAACCTAGGTGACATCATCATGTCACATCACTCTAGGATTACTTCCTTCGGGGATTCCCATCTTCTCCTACCAGTAAAAACGCTCGAAGCGTTGAAGGCCAAAGTCATGAAATCATGTGGGTCGTTGATCTAAGATCCTTTGGGATTTCTCATGAATATTAGATCAATCAAGTGGAAATAAAGGGTAAGCACTTCGGCGGGTTTAACTCTAGGGGAGTTGAAAACAACTTTAGAGTTGTAATATCTTGGAGTGTCAAAGTCCCGAAATCCCGCCAGTCGTCCATCCAATGATTGATTAAATCATAACCATCAATATCCAAGTTATAAAAAGGGTTCAAAGTCTATCAAAACTACGAGGAAGTGAAGATATGACCATCCTCCGAGGAGAAATATCCATGGTGGATATTTAAAGGTGCAAGTCAAATTGCACGGATGTTAATTTAATGGAGACAACGCACATTGATATGGACCGTTGATAAAATTGATGATGTGTCGCTCTAGGATTAAAAGCGCATAGTGGCCAAATGTTAACGCTCCACTATATTAAAAGAGTGTGGACTGTAGATATCACCATTAGATTAATTCTTGATCGTTGATCTAGGATAATGCTGAAATCACTGGATAAGCCCCTGTTTGGAATTGTGTTTAGTCACAGGTTCTAGTCACATAGAATAAAGGGGTTCACAGCTAGAGACTTAGTGCCAAAGGTAGAACAAGCACCTTTTGTAATAGAGACTTAATCATAACCCAAGGTCACATAAAGGAAAGATAAATCACCTGGGGCTTAACTCAGTTTCTTGTAGGAAACCTGAGAAGAAATTAATTTATGTTAATGAAAGGGTACAATGGTTCATTATTAAAAGACACAATGATTAAAAGTTCACCATTTGGAAGACTATATAAACGAGGAACAATGGTGAGAAGAAAGTTGTCTCTGTGGTCTACATCTGAAGGTCAAAATAATGTGTAGATTCCAGGGAATAAAGATGAAGATACTTATGAAGTAAGGGTGGAATGAAGGAGCAAGGAAGGATTTGTATCATTTTCTAATTAAAGTTTAAAAGGGAGTTGGTTCTTCCTAGGGTTGGATCCATGAAACAAGGGAGTTGGTGCTTCCTGGGGTTGGAGCCTTGAAACATGGGAGTTGGTGCTTCCTAGGGTTGGTGCCCTGAAACAAGGGGATTGGTGTCTCCTAGAATTGGTGCTCTAAACTCAATCATTTATATAAAAACTTGTAATTTGTATTTTGAGTTTATAGTTATTGATGTTATTTACTGAACTTCTTACTGGTCAATAAATTTAATAAATAATTATTTAATAATTTCCATAGAAAAAAACATATCAATATTGATTCACCCCCCCCTCTCAGTATTAAACTACATTCCAACAATTGGTATCAGAGCAGGCTCCTTCAAAACAGTCTAATAACTAGAATGTAGATTCTGCATAATCCAATGGATTAGAAAGAGGGAATGTCTTCCAACATATTACCTCTATTCAAATGGGATGATTATGCATTTTGAAGTGTGAGGATGAAAAGTTATATAATGTCCCTAGGGTGTGATATCTAGAAATATGTAGTAGATGGCTACACTGCACCTGCTACTACTCCCACAAAAACAGATGGAAAGAAGCTTTGCAATGACAATGCAAGAGCAACCAATGACACCCTAGGAGGATTATCCAACCCTTTATGTGTGAAACTAATGCAATGCAAGTCAGAAAAAGAAATATGGGATGAACTAAAGGTCATATATGAAGGAGATATCAAGGTCAAATAGGCCAAACCATAAACCTACAGAAAAAAATTTGAAAACTTGAAAATTAAAGAAGAAGAGAACATACCATAATATCTTCAGAGAGTGGATTAAGTGACCAACTCAATCAAATCATTAGGAGAAGAACTCAAATATCAACCCATTGTACAAAATATCTTCAGATCATTACCTATGAGGTATTATGCCAATATTTCTTCCCTTGAAGTCAGACCAGACCTTGATCAACTCAAAGTGGATGAACTACATGGGATCTTCACACCATATGAGATGAGAATAGGGGAAGAGAGACTAGAAAAAGGAGAAACAACCTTCAAGGCATCAAAAGAAAAGAATAAACAAGAAAAAATGTCTAATGAATATCATTCAGACATATCAGATGTAGAAGATCCCAATGCTATAAAGAAACTCCGGAAAAGATCTGTAAAATATAAAGGAAAGTTACTCTTCAAATGTTTCAACTGTGGAATAATTGGACACTTTGATAACAAATGTCCCTATCCCAAGAAGGAGGATAGTGATGATGAGGAATCCTACAACCAGAAATACCATAAAAGGGATAAAGACCAATACAAGAAGAAATTCTATAAGAAAAAAAAAACCTCTACTCCAAAGAACACATTAGTTATTCAGACATGAGTGAAGATGATGGAGAGCTTCTATTTATGGTAATGAAAAATAATGATGTTGATAATAATGAAGCAAATTTTGAAGATGAAGGAGAAGTAAACCTTGAATAATAATTTATCAGTGCACTTGAAGAACTAAGTATAAAAAGAAGAATAAATCATTAAGAGAACAATTGTCAGAATATGAAGAAGCACAAAAGTCAATAAAAAGAGAAGTGTCAAAGACCATCAAAGAAACAGGGAAAGTCATCAATGATTTGAATACTCAACTCCAGGAAGCCAAAACAATTGAAGAAGTCATTTTAAAACAACTCAATGACAGGGAACAAGACTATGAAAATCTAGAGGCTTAAATTGTCCTACTAAAAAGAGAAATTGAAAAAGAAAAGAAGCAATCAAGATTTGAAAACAGATCAAAAATATTGAATGATATTATTAACAATCAAATATCACCAATCAATAAGACAGGTTTTGGCTATGACCAAAAGAAGTTTAACAAAGGATATAACTTTACTTATCAGGAAAGTAACAAAAATCCAAAAAGTTATGCAGTATCTATTCAAAGCTCCTTCAAAAAACAAGAAAGTGGGACAAGAACTGATTTAAAAAAAACATAAATTTGTTCTCCCCTCATAAAAGAATGAATACAGATGGAACACAATTACATGAAAAACTCCTCCAAAGAGGCATCACAATATATTCCTTGGTTATTTCTTCTCTTGCAATAATTTTGGAGATAAGGCAGTACATTATAAGGCTTATGGAAGATACAATCTTAGAAATGTCCAAAGGTATAAGAAAAATAAGAACAATACAGAAAAAATAAACTATAACTCTTTCTCTCCTTTACAAAACTTCGATGTTAAATGCCACAAGTTAAACAACTATGGCCATAAATCCAGTGAATGTATATTACCAATGCAATCTTTGAAAATAAACAACCCTAACAATCAGGATAAGAAGATATGGAAAAGAAAATCTGAAATACAAAGCAAGAAAGATGATGAAGGTATTGCAACTGAAATTGATGAAGTTGGTAATAAGAGAATGGTGGGTAATAATAAGGAATATAAAAATCAGATTCTTTCATATAAATAAGATCATTTTCAAGAAATAAGAGTTCCTAAAGGATAATATGACAAAATTGTAGATCTTGACGATGTACTATAAATCAATAATCCATTAGCTAATAAAATAAAAATGCAAAGAGAAAATTATCAAGAAAAAGATAAAGAAGATTTTTTTGCACAAAACAATGATGATGATGATGAAATTCCAATAGGAGATCAACCAGAATAATTGAGCGATGATGATTTTGGAAAGTTTCCAATCTTATTTTGATAATCTTCTAAATTCCCCCTCAATGGAAAATACGAACAAAAGAAAGGAAGGGGGATTCAGGGAAATACTTAATATTGTTCCTGGTAATGACCTCATGAGTATTGAAGAACAGAGGAATGTTACTCTTAGTGTCCCCAAGCCAATGGAAATCATAAATGTGGCAAAGAAAATCAGAATGTCATCATTGTTTGTATATTCAAAACCTGAAGTCAACAAGACAAAGGAAATGGCAAGGAGTGTATAGTATGCTTTAGAGTACACAATGTTGAAAAGTGTTACATATGATACCAAAGTATGGTATGATTCAATGAGGTATTCCCAAAAGAATGAGAATCTTATGAAGAGGACTCTTATGACTAATAATAAAAGGTTATTGAACAAAGATCATGGTTTGAGGAGTTACAGGACAACAACATTAATATCAAATCTACTTCTATTTCAACATAAATATAAACATGAGGAAGATCTGAATGTGAATAAGTTAGCTATCATTGTATGGGCACTAAAACATATCACTATTTGAGACAACAAAAATGAAGATTCTCTTGGGTTATAAATGAGTAAATATTTGACTACTATCATGAAAATTAGGAGCAATCTAGAAACAAATGAAGATAATTCTTGAGTAGTATTTGTATAATCTTGGAACACTCTTAAAAGAAGCTAAGGGAAAATATAATTAAAGGATATTTAATGCATCATTGAAAGAAACCTGGATAGAAAATATTATGGATTAAGACTCGTGGCAAACTAAATCATATCTCAAGTATTTGAGGCAACAATACAGTAACAGATGAAAATTTAATTTTGTTTCTAAGGGACAGAAGTTAAAGTTAATTTCTACATAGTCAAAGGACTGTGGGGGAGTCACACAGTTTTAAGTGACGATGAATGTTTTGCAGAACAAGTTATTAGATCAGTTTATGAGAATGAGAGACATGTCCTTATATTTTTAAATTACACAAGATTTATCATAAAGGGAGCACATGGATAGGGGTAGTATCACCTCAAGGGGATCGTCGCCCCAGGGGGAGAAATGAAACATCCCTTTGTGTCATTGTTTTCAAAGGGGTAGAATGATCAGTAACATCCAATTAAGATTGAAAATTGGTTTTACTTTGTTTCTATCAATGCCAAAGGGGGAGAATGTTGTACATGATGTTATGGTGTTGGCATTGATGTCAAAGAAGGATAATATGATCAATGTTGGAAATGGTATTATGGTGTTGGCATTGATTTCAATAAGATAAATATGGTATTGTCATTAAGCAATAATATGTCTTTGAGATCCTAAATCTCAGGAGAGATAGCATAGTAGGTTGCACAAAATACATTGTGCAAGGTGCAGAGGAATCCAATATAAACCTAAATCTCATGAGAGGTAGATTATTAGGTTGCATGAAATTAGAGCACGTAGTGTTAAGACATTAGGAAAGGTTGAAGGAAAATATCATAAGGGAGGAGTGCTACAAATGAAGTGTTATTGGGATCAAATTCCCAACAGATCAACTGTAGAACACCTTCAAAGTTGTGAGGAAACTATTTTACAGTCAACAGATATGACAACCAACAATCATTTACAAAAGGCACAAATAAATGATCATGGTTCAGTTAGAATCCAAGTGTAAAGACAAAGCGATCAAGGAGGAATCATGTTCATTGATGTAGTTTTTGGGACAATCCAGGACCATCAAATAGAGGTGGAGGTAGACGTTGGGAGAATTTAATTCCCAACCGTCGTATCAGGAATGATAATCCTCAACCATTAGATCAAGCAGTGGAGGGATAGCATAAGCTTCATGAATCTGGAACTTCGCCACTTTGGAAACTATTGAAGACAAGTGATCTCCATGAAATAAACAATTCCTGAGTCCCAGAGTGACGAAGCCCCAAAATCCCGCCAATCATTGGATCAAGGAGGAACATCAAGGGAATTCTCGATCATCTAATCAAGTATAGTGGAAGGACAGGGTACGGCACAAATTCTCAAAGTCAGAGAGTGTCGAAGCCCAGAAATCCCACCAGCTATTAGATCTAGGGAAGAATTCAGAAGCAATGCGAGTCATTAGATCAAAAGGCATAGAACCATGATCGAGGAGGGAGACATGTGGCAGAAGAAAAAGATGACATGTGTCCCAATCAACTGGTGACAAGTGTCAAGGCCCATTTGGCACATAAGGTCTGTGAAATTCATGAATCAAGGTGACACATGGCACACATACCATGGGTCTGCATCAACCTAGGTGATTTCATCATGCCACGTCACTCTGGGATTACAGTCTTAGGGGATGTCCAACTTCTCCTACCAGCAAAACTACCCAAAGCATTGAAGGCGGAAGTCATGAAATCATGTGGGTCGTTGATCTAAGATCCTCTAGGATTTCTCATGACCGTTAGATCAAGCAAGTGGAAATATAGGGTAAGAACTTCAATAGGTTTAACTCTAGGGGAGTTGAAAACAAATTTAGAGTTGTAATATCCCGGAGTACCAGAGTGTTGAAATCCCAAAATCCCACCAGCCATCCATCCAACGATTAATTAAATCATAATCGTCAATATCCAAGGTATGAAAAGGTTCAAATTATGTAGGAGCTTCGAGGAAGTGAATATTTGACCATCCACCGAGGAGAAATATCAATGGTGGATATTTAAAGGTGAAAATCAAATTGCACGGATGTTAATTTAATTTAATTTAATTTGATGACGTGTCACTCTAGGATTAAAAATGAACAATGGCCATGTTTTAATGCTCCACTATGTTAAAAGAGTGTGGACCGTAGATCTCACCATTAGATTAATCCATGATGATTGATCCGGGATAATGTTGAAATTGTCAGATAAGCGTATGTTTGGAATTACGGTTGGTCATGGGTTCTGGTCACATAGAAGAAAGGGGTTCACAACTGGAGACTTAGTGCCAAAGGTTGAACAAGCACCTTTTGTAATAGATACTTAATAATAACCCAAGGTCACATAAATGAAAGATAAAGTGCATGGGGTTTAACTCAGTTTCTTGTAGAAAACATGAGAAGAAATGAATTTATGTTAATGAAAGGGTACAATGGTTCATTATTAAAAGATACAATGATTCAAAGTTCACCAGTTGGAAGACTATATGAATGAGAAATAATGGTGAGAATAAAGTTGTCTCTATGGTCTACATTTGAATATAAAAACCATGTGCAGAGTCCACGGAAGAGAGATGAAGATACGTATGAAGTAAGGGTGGAAGGGAGGAGCAAGGAAGGATTGGTATCCTTTGTTAATTAAAGTTTAAAAGGGAGTTGGTGCTTCCTAGGGTTGGAGCCTTGAAACAAGGGAGTTGGTGCTTCCTAGGGTTGAAGCCCCGAAAAAATGGAGTTGGTGCTTCCTAGGGTTGGTGCCCTGAAATGAGGGGATTGGTGTCTCATAGAGTTGTTTCTCTAAACTCAATCATTTATATAAAAACTTGTAATTTGTATTTTGAGTTTATAGTTATTGATGTTATTTACTGAAGTTCTTATTGCTCAAATAAGTTAATAAATAATTATTTAATAAATTTTAAAAGGTATCAATACTGAGTCACCCCCCCTCTCGGTATTAAACTACATTCCAACATCACTCGGATTATACAGACTTAACCACTCAAATCTACAGATCCAACAATTTCTTGCTGGATTTTGGGTAAAATTAAACAGAAAATATCCCTAGAAAAGGGAAAAAACTTAGTATTTCTTATTTTATATATATATTAGGTTTCTATGTAATCTATTAGTTCCCCCATATGGGGAATAGGACTCAACGACTCCACAATCAGTCAAAAGGATTTCCTAGTTGCATAATTTTCTGGTTCATGAAAAGAATATGTGTGCATGAAGAGAAGAAAATCCCATATGCTAAGGACTTCTCCTCCTCTTGTTCGAATCACCTTCTAGAATTCTTGTTAGAGAATCTCCATGTTTTTCTCTTTCTTCCTCTTTTATCACATTTATTTACAATGAATCTTGGGGATAGGCTGAGATCTTACAATTTCTATGTCTACAATTAACCAACCAATTGTTGGGGATAATTGTCAATTTAATTTAATACTTACATCCCCTATATGCAAAATGAATATTGAATCCACCCTCCATGATTTAATTTGAACTTCAAATATGATGCTTAAAAAAAATTGATCCTTAACTAAAAGTGATGCTTTAAAAAAATTATCAAATCACAACCTAGTTTAATCCTTACATCCCATATATGTGAAAAGAATATTCAATCCACTCCATGATAATCAGAAAGTTAACATAATCTTTGTGAATGAACTTATTGTACAAGAATGGGTGGTTTCTATGCACTAGCTTTGTCAATGGAGCCACCTTTGCAATCACACTTGCATTGTATAAATTAGTGATAGAAAGTCTCGCTCTCTCTTGGTCTATTACTGCCCAATGTACTCTTTGTGAATGAGCTTCCTGTACATGTTATTGCCCGATGTACTCTTTGTGAATGATCTTCATGTACAAGCATGGGCGTTGTCCATGCACTAGATTTGCTGATGGAGCCACCTCTACATTCACGCTTGCATTGTAGAAATTAGCAATAGAAATTATCCCTCTCTCTTGGTCTGTTATTATGGGCCACCAGGAAGGGTGCACTCCTTCCTTCACCACTCAGCATGAGAGAATTTAGCATGCTGCCAGTAATTTCTATTGTAAACTAACCTTTCTAGTCTTGTTAAGCAGGTAACTTCTTAATAAAGAGTTAGTAAGTCATTTTCGTTAGTAGTTAGATTGTAAAAATCCCTCTCCATTCTAGTTAAGAAAGGCGCTTCTTAATAAAGAGTTAGTATGTTTTTTTTTTGTCAGTCAATCTTGTTGTAAACATCTCTCCCCGGTCTTGTTGAGTATAGTACTTCAAAATAAAAGCAACAAATTCCATTGTAACAAAAAAATTACTATAGATGAAAATCTCACCCAGCCTAATAAAGGGTTACCCTCTCTTCCTAAATAAATTGATGGTCTTTCCTGTCTAATCATGTCTTATGATTTTGCATAGTCTATGTTTTCTTCTGTGTAGTGTTATTTATTTGTTCTGTTTTGAAGTACATAGTGTTGTTTTGTGCATTTTTTATCTGTATTGCAGATCAATTGGTATCAAAGCTTCGATCTTGGCAAGCTTCTGCTCACGATTTCAGATAGGCCATCCACTGATTTCAGACAATTTTTTTGTGGTAGTCGGTTCTCAAAATTCAATGCTCTTCTCAGATCTTGACAATACACCCTTCTCAGGGTTTCCAGTGCCTCAGTTCACCAACCACACATGGTATCAATATGTCATATTCACATCACTCCCTTTTGATCAATGTTTTCCACGACCTCAGTGCGCCAGTTTCACAGGGCCCCATTGCACTTTATTCTCACAATTGTAGTGCCTCATCTCCAACACTTGACTGCTACTCTCTGAGATGTTTTCATATTGATTCATGTCATGGATGAAAATCATTCCACTAAGAAGGGATCCATCCACACAGGACTCCACAACCAATGTATCCACACAAGTTCAATAATTAGCTTTGTCTCTACATGAGTTACTCCATATGCAGTAGCATAGATCTCCCAAACCTATGCATCTTGATACGTGCTTCCATTTTCCCAAGTTTTTAGGCCAAATGAATGGTGAGACTGTCGATTCTTAGATCCACAGTTTTTCCACCTACTTCAAGGCATGTCCTAAGATGACTGAGGACATGAAACTTCATATCACAAGCCTACAGTTGGAGGGCATTGCACAGACTTGGTGGGACACCCAACTGGAGAATTGTTCTTTGGTCGTTGACCTTGGTGAACCAACAACTACATCACCTAAAAACATCAGGTCATGGGATGAATTATTCTAGGCACTCAAAGACTTCTTCTATCCCTCAGGATATTTCCAGAACCTTTTGGCCAAATGGTTGCAGATCTGCCAACTTTTCAATTAGTCTGTATAGAGCTACATCAATGTATTCTGCAAGTTTCAAATCTAGCTACACAGTATTGATCTAGAAGAGGTACTGGTTGTTAAATTCAATTCTAGTTTGTTAATGGTTTTACATCGTGAAGTAGATTTGTTTGAGATCCCTTCCTTAGAAAAGGCCTTTCTTTGGGCCTTGTTCATGGAGTGTAAAGTGGCTCCTCAAATTCACTCTCCCTAAACCAGATCTGACCCTTCTACTATTTTTCCTTCTAATATTACCCCTTCCTCAACCTACACACCTTGAAATTCTTCCCCTGTCTCACTCTCCACACCTTAAAATGTGCCTTGGTCTACCTTCCAAAATAACACCTCACATTCCTCTCTCAATTATCAAGTGCTTCATAACCTTATCCCCAACACAACTCTATTTGTAGAGGTCACTCAGTCAGATTCCCCTGACCCTTCTCAAGTAGTTTCTCTCGACAATCCTACCAAATTTGACCCCTATATGATCCTTATGACTGTGACTGAACCCAACATATCTTATGTACTCATGGTTACACATAATTGTCTGATTAAGCATGAGTTGGCTACTCTCATCCTGGACAATAGAAGCCAAAAGAACCTCGTGGCCCAGGATTTGGTGCATCACCTTCAACTTTCCACTACTCTGCACCCGACCCCATATCAGCTTGGCTGGGTACAAAAGGAAGGCTCTCATCTCACTGTCTCCTAGTGTTGTGTGGTGACCTTTTCTATTGGCCCTTTCCGGGATACTGTGGTGTGTGATGTCTCTCCTTTATATTGTGCCAATGTTTTGCTTGTCCTTCCCTACCAACAAGCCCGACATGTTGTTTATCATGAAAAATCTCATCAATACCACCTGTAACATGAGGGGATAACCTCTATTCTTACATCCTATGCTCTTAAATCCACCCAACCTATTATAGGACAACTAGCGACTCTTAACTAATTAAGTATGAACAAATGTGTCTCCTTGTGTTTGGTTCACCCCATTCAACCAAAAAATCTGCACAAATCTGTCCCTCAGACCATGGCTCCTCTACTCCAAGAATGTGTAGACATCATCACCCAACCCATGTGACTGCTCCCACCTCGCTCTATTGATCACACGCTTGATATCATTCCTGACGCCCCTTTACCCAATGCCCCCTCATACTACCTCACTCCCTGAGAGGTTGCTGAGATCGAAAGCCAACCTACACAATTTATGAACTCAAGCCATATTCAACCTTCATCATCGAATGGTTCATTCCTAGCCTTTATTATGCCAAAAAGGGTCTCTATTCATGTAGCCTCAACCAACAGGTCATGCATTCCAACACCAGTGACAACATTTTAATAAAGGTTTACTGACAATTCCTCTTTTGACAAACAAAGTATAGCAACAACTTCATGCAAATTGCATTTTTCAAAGTATAGTATAACTAGTCAGCATCAATTGGAGAGGAATCCATTATTATATGGAGTAGTTAATAAGACAGGGTTTATTGGACAAAATCACTGTTCTTCCAGGGCGTTGGTATTTGCAGGAAATATTGAGGTAGATAGTAAATCTCTTGTTGACCAGGAAAGAATGGGTGTGTTATTGCTCAATCTTGGAGAACCAAAGACACTTAAGGATGTGCAGACTTTCTTATTGAATTTATTTGTTGATCTAAACATTAGTCGCCTACCTAAATTGTTCTGGTTTCTTTAGCAAACTTGGGCCCAATTCATATCTGTCTTTAGAGCTCCCCAATGTGAGGAAGGATATGTTGCGATTGCGAGTAATTCACCATTGCACAATATAACTCATGAGAAAGTTAATGCATTCAAGGTGGAAATGGCAGTAAAACACCTCCCAACAACATTCTCCATGGGAATACGTCATTGGTATCCCTTCATAAACAAAACAATGGCACATAGTAAATTTTTTACAATAAATAAAGACATAATAACCAAACTTGTTGGGCTTCCATGCTCTTCTCAATTTTCAATCTACTCAATGGGCTCCAGTATTGGTTTATTACAAAGCATATTTTTCCTGGACGAGTATCTTTTCAAAATTCCACAGGCCATCATATCAATATGTGATCAACAACAAGGATATATTGAAGCTACATAAACTTTGATAGAAAATGAGCTACAGAGAATTGCAAGCACATGTAGGGTATTGTTATTTGTCAGCACACATGGAATGAAAATCACGTATGTTAAGAACAATGGGAATATATATAAATCACAGATGGAGGCATCTATCATGAGCACACTCTATAACCAACATAATCTACTCTATAACCAACGCACTCTGGCTTATCAGCCCTTAGAAGTTTGTTTTGGTTTTTATCTCCTTGCGCCCTCCAAGCTACCCCGCATTTTCGATCATTCTGGTTCTATACATCATCAACATAAATAATATGTAGCTCAATGTTTTCTACACAGTTTATCTCAGCTCCCTACTCAGGTAGCAACTACATTTCCAACAGCTCGAGTGCGTGAAAAATATAGGCATCATAAATATTGTATGCCATTGTCCTTTCAGCCTCCTCTGTGTGTTCATACCATTCTTAACTCCACAACCAGGACAAATCGCCAACACCAGTATGTGTCATATATGGTGGGAAAATAAGGGACAAACTCCAGCTGGGGCCAAATGGATGTCTACACAATAGTTGTAGTGAAAATTTCCTCATTTGTTGGCGGAAGCAGGAATGCTTCCAAATCTGACCATGGAGTAATTGGGCCACCAAGAAGGGTGCACCCCTTCCTTTGCCACTCAGAATGAGAGTGTTTAGTAGGCTGTCAGTAATTTCTATTGTAAATTTCCCTCGCCAGTCTTGTTGAGCAAGGAACTTATTAATAAAGAGTTAGTAAGTTTGTTTCATCAGTTAGTTAGATTGTAAAAATACCTTGCCAATGTAGTTGAGCAGGACGCTTCTTAATAAAGAGTTAGTATGTCAGTTTGTTTCAATCAGTTGTGTTCTAAACAACTCTCTCCACTCTTGTTGAGTAGAGTGCTTCAGAATAAAAGAAAATACTTTCATTGTAATGGTAAAAATACTGCAAAGGAAAAAGTTTCCCGACCTAATAAATGGTACCCCTCTCTTCCTGAATAGATTGATGGTCTTTCTTGTTTAATCTCATCTTATCATTTTTCATTCTCTGCATTTTCTTCTATGTAGTGTTATTTATCTATTAAGTTTGCAAGTACATTGTGTTGTTGTGTGTGTTTTTATATGTATTGGAGATCATACTTCCCAATGTACTCTTTGTGAATGAAACTCATGTATAAGAATGGGTGGTGTCCATGCACTAGCTTTGTCGATGGAGTGACCTCTACATCCACACTTTCATTGTAGAAATTAGTAATTTAAAGTCTTTCTCTTTCTTGGTCTATTATTGCTCGATGCTCTACACTTTTGTATTTCCCATTTGTCATCACCTAAGTAAAGAAGAATCGACAATCAGTGAATAGCATTCATTAAATAATCTTATAAATGTCCTAAATAGCTTCATAAAATTATAACAGTCCAACTAAGATGTAGTGTCACTAAATTTAATCAATTGAAATAAAAATGTATTTATTGGAATGGTAGAAGATTGTGTTAAATGTACTACATGTTTCAAATGGAATCCAATAAAAATATCAAATGTCAAATCCATTAATAATAATTCAAATGAAAACTAAGTAGTATCACAAGAGTCAATGAGATCAACAATGAAAAAGAAAATAACCATACCAAAATGTTATCCACTAATAATAATTCAAATGAAAACTAAGTAGTATCACAAGCGTTAATGAGATCAATGGTGAAAAAACAAATAACCATATCACAAATACCAATCATATTATTAGTGAAATAATATCATGTCAATTGAAAAATGGCCCCACCCAGGAAAGTCCATGGAGCTATAATCAAGGTAGTATATTCCTATTAAATGAAATGATCGAAGCACAAAGAAGCAACTAGACATGATTACCTCTACCAAGCCCCCAATGTTTACAACAAGGGCATAAAGAAAGGGCTCTACATGAATCCATTCACAATTTTGAGGAAATGCAAGCCTTGTGTTTCATCATCCCATAGAAGCAATGTTATTCCCCCTCCATTTGAGTGAGGACTCAATATGAGAATAGGGTATGGCATAGGGAAAGGAAGTTACAAGTTCATGTGCATCAAATTCATTGGATTTGACCCAAAGATATTCTTTAAATAATCAGCGTCCTCCAGATGGAGGTTTTCAACAAACAAACTCAACAACTCTTGAGTAACTCTTTCTACTTCAATTGCATACCTCTCAACGATATCCCTGCAATTAATCAATTAATTTTATAAACAATACCCACTTTCATCAATACAATATAGTCCTAATTTTGGTTAACTAAAATTTGTGGAGACCATAGGCCAGAGCATGGGATTTTTAATGTGGTTGGGCCTAAGTTACAAAGAAAGCAAGTGACCCCAGTCCAACGTTTGATCCTCAACTGTCACAAACATCTAACCATATCCCTAAGGGTATCCTACTTGTGGATAGATTTCTTCTTTTCTTCTAATGGAAGGTTGAAGCAATATTTAACTATAGCCTTTGTCTCATCTATTAAAGAATGAGGAATCTTGTGGTTCACAATCTGTGAAAAGTAATCCACTAGCATCAATCTACTCATTTTTACAAACATGATTCTTTAGCATTCACAAATTGCATGATCATTAGTAATCAACAGATATCCATTTTAACACAAAAAACTTCTTATTTGGTTAAGAGGAATTATCGAGGGTTGAATGATCTATATGCAAATACATAGGTCCCAAATTCAATAACCAAAAAAAATAAATAAATAAAAACATGTGAACAAAACAATAACGTCAATGCCAAGAAAATGACCAGAATCTCGTCCACATTCCTTCACTCATCACAAGTGTAAAGGAAGTGTTCATGTGGTGCATATGAGGTGGAATGTCTTCCATGTTTCTTCACTTATAATTAGTGTCAGGGATGCATTCAAGTGGTGCATATGAAATCTAACATGTTGATATTTTTCACTGGGAAGCTAGGTATTTTACATATTTTGTAAATGTTATGTGTTATTTAAAATGTCAATCCCAGAGTGAAGATTAATGTTATGTGTTGTATAAACAATTAGGGGTATTGAGCAGTGGTTTTTTTGGACATCGAAGAAGAAAATCTAGTTAGTAACACAAAGATTCCCACCCTAGTTATGTATGGCCAGGAATATCATTGCACCAGTGATGGAGGATGGCCACTTGTGGGGTAGCCCTAGTTTTCTCTTACCCGAAGGATTAGGAGGAACAATTAAAGTTGGTGGAGCATCATGATCTATACATTTTTTCTCTAGTCGGTTAATCGCGGAGTCCTTCGATACCATTTCAAGGTTTATGTGATAACCTTTGCTCCCCATGATTCTACTACGTGTTTATACGTTGTTGGAAACTCCTTGATTTATTTTTCGAATAAAAGAAGGTTTTATAAAAGATTGAATATTTCTCTCAACGGTGAGGATCCCCTCACCTTCTAACAAGAATCCAAATAGAAATGGAAACCAAAAATACAACATGTTGTCTCAAACTCCAGCTCAGGCACAGTGTTGCAAAGCTCTCATATTCAATTGTAGTTGAATTGCTCAAGGATTTCCAGACAAGATACAACAACATCGAATCAAATAGAAATATGGAAAGTAATAGTGAAACTTCAATGTATATATCCAATGGGTTTTTTGTTTATATTAAAATCTTAAATAATATGTGTGTTTTGAATTTGGGAGTGACATATTAGCTCTTTTGTGTTGTATATAACATAGGCATTACGATATGGAAATAATTATTACAAACTTTACATGGATATTGAAAACATATGTGACATAGGCATTGTGTGAATAAAGAAATAATTTGCCTATTTTGTTGTGTAGTGAGGATATTTGTACTAGTGTTATTGGGCTATGTGACACAATTGTGGGAGATTTGGGAAGAGCCCAGTTGGGCTAGATGCTTTTCCAAGCAACCTAAAATATGGGCGTGAAGGTAGTAGTGTTGGATCCTTTGAAAAACTACCCAACAAATGTTATTGCCTACAAGCATGTTGTAATTAGTTTCAGGGACAAAAATGCAGTTCAAGAATTTGCAAAAGGGTATGACAATATTCTACAATCCACTTGTTATGTTAACATTTCTTTTATCTTCTTAGATTGTATTTGGAAGATAATGTCTTGGTATTTGTGGTATTTGGCACCCAATTGGAAACAAGTGTGGGGTATTGAATTAGAACATGTGGATGCTAAGACACCGTAGATCCACCAAAGATGCTAGAAGAAGAATGGTTGGAATAAGAAAGTAAGCATCATCTGCTAATAAATTATTTCCCAATAGAAAGAAGTGAGAAATTACAAGCATATCTCTTGTTTCTCCAAGTGGTTTTGATCTCGTACCAAACCAACCATTCGTATTCATTAATGATTCCAAACTAGATATGCTTATTTGTATCTACGTAAATATTGGAAAGGCATATATATGTAGTAGGGGAAACTAGAATTCTATTATGAGGGGGAAATATTTGAACACTTTGATATTTGATTCATTATGAACACTAGACCAAAAGGTGTTAAGTATGTTGGCTTGCTTGAAGGAACAAGGTTGAGGGATTGGTAGGCAGAAGGACCTATAACAATGGGGCATTAATCAATAGAACGAGGAGAGGGATCATGAAGGTTTAAAACTTCCACAACCTACTCGCATGTTCCTTGAGGGAAGAAAATCTAGGGCACTTCAGAAAGATTTTTGACCAATCACAAAGTTTACCACTCACTTCTGCAACTTCCACCATGGCCAACGAATACTTACAGATCAATTTTGTGGCTCCAAGGGAAGGGTTGACGAAAGGAAGAAGACGTACCTAATGTGAATTTTCTTCAAACCGAGTTCACTAAATCAATTAATTTTTCTGTAAATTGATTCTTCCATGTTTTCTTCACAAATAAATAATACACAGTAGAAAATAATAAATAGGAAATTAACAATAAAAGATAACAACAATCACATCACATGTACACAAGTAATTTTTTGACAATTCGTCCCTGGAAAAACCCTGGAGGGAAAACCAGTGCAGTAGATTTTGATTTTATTATTATTGAGCAAGAAAATATAGATATCTCTTACAATAAAATCAACCCATCCAAATACAAAACCTCCTCAACAAATGTATGGCACCCTTCTGCAAATCCTCCTGATCCGATCTATAGGAAAATACCTCTGCAATGTTGGGGATGTGTGTTAATATCAGTGTAGAAGCCTCCTTTGTCTCCCTACAAACTCTCTCTCCAAACCCTCAAGAAATTATCCTCTTTCTCTCTTCAGAAAATTGCCTCTCTCTTGTGCATAATGCACCCCTCTCCAAGTTTATCTCCTTTTTACTCAATGAGCAAGTGAGAAACCCTATCTCCAAAAGGATCGAGGGCCAATATTGATCCTCCTACACCTTATGAGATCAATGGTCAAGATTAAAATACCGCAACTTAAATTATTTCTCACTTTAACTTTATAGAAAGTACTCATTAAGTCAACATTAAAATATAACCCATTTAATGTACTTTTTCCTAAGCACATTTTTAAGAAAAATATTAACCCATCAACTTGGATAAGTTTCATTATCCTCCTCCATGCTAGGATGTCATGCATGGTGAATACCTTCCTTTCTATCCAATATCAACACTCCCTCTTATCTAGGAAGGGATTCTGTCTCAACCCCATTTGAGCTCTAAACTTTTCAAACTTTTGTTTGTTCAGTGCCTTAGTGAAAATATCTTCCATCTGCTCATTAGTATGTATGTAATCAAGCCTCACGGCTCCTATATGTACACAATCCTGGATGAAATGATGCCTAATATCGATGTTCTTGCTATGATCATGAAACATCGGATTCTCAGAGAGCTTGATGCAACTCTGATTGTCACAATGAATCATAGTAGATTGTAGCTCCTACCTAAATAATCCCAAGAATAGTTTCCTAATCCACAATGACTCACATGTTTCCAAGCTAGCAACCATGTACTCTGCCTCAACAGAGCTTAATGCCATTGATTTATGATTCCTTGTAAACCAAGAAATGATGCTTGATCAAATGTTGAAACAACAACCCGATGTACTCCTTTTTTCCTCAGCACATCCTATCCCATCATCATTTGTAAAGCTTTTCAATATCACTCCACCACTATGCTCATATAAAAACCCGTACTCCACTGTACCACTGAGGTAGAGAAGCACATGATTCACAGCTATCCAATGTACTCTCTAAGGGTCCACCATGAGCTAACTCAAAGAGTTTACTGCAACACTGATATCTGGCCGAGTATTGGCTAGATACATGAGCGATCCAATTAACTAACAATACACAGTCGAGTCTACTGTATTTGAATCTGATGCATCAATATTCCTCCAATTTGTGACTAGAGGCATGGACATGGGCCTACAATCTGTCATCCTAAACCTATGCAAGATCTCCATTATATACTTCCCCTGTCCCAAGAAGAAGCACCCATACTACTGCCAAACCTCCAGACCAAGGAAGTAATGTATTAACCCAAGGTATTTCATATCAAACTTAGCTGCAAGGTTGACCTTGAAATATGCTATCAACTGCTCATCCCCTATCATAAATAGTTCATATACATATAACACCATTATGAGAGGTACCTCCCCTGCAAGAAAATACAGGTTTGGATCAGCCTCGCTCCGCTGGAAACCCATCTTGCTCAAGTAGTTGTCTATATTCAAGTACCATGCCCAAGCTGCCTGCTTGAGCCCATACAAGGGTCTCCTCGGTATACACACATGCATATCTTGTTTTCTTACCTAAAATCCCTATGGTTTCCCAACATATACCTCTTCCTTAAAAACTCTGTTAAGGAAAGCAGTCTTCACATCCATCTGGTGAATGCACCATCCCTTTTCTACTGCCAATAATATGACTGCTTGGATAAAGGAATACTTGGACATTAGGGAGAAAGTTTCCTCATATTCAACTCCCTCTCATTGTGAAAACCCCTTGGCCACGAAGAGGGATTTGTACTAGTCCATGCTTCCATTTGTTGCATGTTTGACCTTGTAGATCCACTTGGATCCAACCACCTTCTTGCCTTCTGGCCTAGGCACCACCTCCCATACATCATTCTTCATAATGGAGGCATATTCCTCCATCATGGCCTCCTACCACACTCCATGCTATGCAACTTGATCATAACTGGAAGGATCTACATCAATAAGTTGTGTCATTAATGCCATGTACCCAAGTCTCTCTGGTGGTTTACTTTGTCTGAAATCTCTCTCTAGAAGTCTTGCCAACCCGGAATCAGTGACTGTGGAATTTTGCCACTTAGGTTGTGGCCTAGTATTCTTCTCCTGTGGAAATGCACCATGCTCCTCCTCCTCATCATCATCTCGTTCCTAATGATCCTTTCCAACTGTCTCCCTCACAAAACTTGTACCTATACCTATACTTGTACCTTGTGTCTGACTCTGTGATCCAATGCTCTGACTATGTGCCTCCTTAGGATTGACTCTTGAATCTTGTCCTTGTTGTTCTTGTGCTTGCAAGTCTTTAGACCTCCTCAATGCATGCTCCTCCTCGAACTGTACATCCCTACACACTATGATCTTCCTGCATGATGGCAAAAATATCATGTAGGCTTTGGTAGCCTCGTTATATCCAACAAGAACCCCCTCATTCATTGTGGGTTCCATCTTTGTCCTCTTCTCCAAAGGGACTATGGTCTTGTTCTTGCTCTCGGCCACTCCATTTTGTTTAGGATTGTAAGGAACGATGAGTTCCTTCTTGATCCCCTCTGTTGCGTAATAATCCAGAAACTGCTTGGAGGTGTACTCACCCTTGTTGTCGGATTTGAACACTTGAATCTTCCTTCAAGTATGGTTCTCAACTAGAGTTATGAACTCCTGAAATCTATCAAAGACTTCATCCTTAGCCTTCAATAAGTATCCAGGTTTTCTTGGAGTATTCATCAATGAATAGAACAAAGTATTTGAAGCCTATCACTAAATCCATGCTCATCAAACCACATACGTCAGAATGTATCAAGTCCAATACTCCCTTGGACCTATGCTCACTCGGTGGAAATGGTCTCCGGGCATACTTTCCCATTACACAACCCTTGTAAGGGTCATGCCTCTCTGCTGTGAACTTATGCAACCTTATGGCTGCCTGTCTTAATTTCCCCAATGCACCAAAGTGTATGTGAGCCATCTTCCTATGCCACAACTCTTCCCATGTATGTGGTTGTACTTATTAAAATCTCACCTTGGATAAAACATAATCTTTTACTCCTTCTCTTATCGAACCCCAATCATCGTGTCCATATTCTCACTTGACCATGTTGGCTTCACGAACACCCTTCCATTACATAAGTTGACCTCATACCCTTTATCCTCAAGAGTAGAGACCGAGATGAGGTTATTTTTCAACCCTGAAACATATTGTACGTTAGAAAATCAGAGTGGTTTACTTGACTCCCTCTGAAACGAAACTATACCAACCCCATGCACCTTGTAGTGCTTGTCATCTCTGGGATCTATAATGAGATTAACACCTCCTTTTTGTACCCTAGTGAAAAACTCATTGCGCCTTATCATATGACAGGATGCTTCGCTATCCACAAACCACGTGTCTGAGACTATTTGTAACATCCCGCTCTGGCGCACTGAGATGACTTATTTTTTTAGGACACTTGCTTGCAAGTGATCTGGACTTTTATGATGTTAGACATTTATACCTGATTATGATGATGATGTTAGACATTTATACCCTCGATTATGATGATTGACAGATGACATGATGTGTTACCATTTGATGTAGGATGTGCTACGCTGACTCTGGCCATTGAGTAAAAGTGTGGTTTTTGACCTTGAGGATGCAGAGGTATCGATAGAACCCCCTTAGACTCCAGACTGAGTCTTCGCAGTGTGCTTTGGGTGATATGTTTACTATGATGTTTCATTCGATTTGATGATTTGTTGTTCACATTTCTGACATGATTATTGTCGATGTAATTTCACTTATTAGCTTCGTCGGACTGCACTCACATGTGGAGTAAAGTGAGCCACACACGATTGGCAGAGAGGTTGAGGGAGAGGGTGGACAATAGCCCGCCAATCGGCCAAGTAGAATCCTCAGCCGGGTTCTCGAATCAGAGGGTTAACGACACCTAGTTCGAGGACCACGATGCCATGGAGGGGTCGATCGGTGATACGCTTTCTCACACGATTCTATAAGGCAACAAGGCGGGGCCTTATTCCTTAGAACCCTAGTCTCCTGGCTGTTCACCTGGTGGAGGTTGACTCTGTGGGTTATAGAGGTCTACCAATCAGTCCAGTTGGCGAGTGGCACCCTTGGAGCATGTGGTGCATCCTGAAGGGCACGTCGCACAAAAGAAACTCAGTTGGCGAGTGGCACCCTTGGAGCACACGGTGCATCCTGAAGGGCACGTCGCCCAAAAGAAATTCAAGAGGCGAGTGGCACCCTTGGCGCACGTGGTGCATCCTGAAGGGAACGTCGCAATAATGTGGTTGAAGGAGTCAGCCTATTTATCCCTAAGTCTTCAGCACCTGAATAAAACCTTAAGCAATTCCCCTATCCAATCATCGCTTAGCTCAGAATCTAAGCCCTAAGCCTAAGACTTTTCTAGAAAAAGGGGGGGAAATTTAATGTGACCTTAACAAAGGAAAATTTGAAGTGGTTAGCGATCATCCTTCACATGTACCATGTGCTTTCAATAGTTACATAAATATACCTTATTATTCTTCGATGTACTTTGTTCATCCTTAGGTGATTCATAGTTGGTTTTGTATTACTCAATCCCACTGCATGGATTATTCATCATGCCATATTTTGCAATGGTATTCCTCCTTTAAGTGGAATTAGTGTTAACAACACTATTTGGCTTCCTCAACTATTGTTCAACTATGATAACTTGGACTTATGATAGGCATCTTCTACAGTCAAAATGTTGAACATGTTGTAATGACCCCCATCGTTACGACAACATGTGATGCATGACAAGTGAATTTTATTTTACTTTCTAAGCAGAAAGGTAACAATGACAATTGTCAATCAACGCAACTTGAAAATGAACACAACGCACGCAATTCAGGGAACAAACAACAAACATAACTACCTAGCATACTAGCACATCAAGCAGCTGGAAGAAACATACGACATTCAATAAGACGAAAATAAAAATGACTACCCACACATCCTACCCTACAAGGTTAGGACCTCCAGGACACATAATAAACGATGAAGCCCAGGTTCCCATAGATTTTGACCATTTAAGGTATCAAGGCTAGCGACTATTTTGAGGAACAAGGAGGTGTCTACATCCTTCCAGAAACAAGCAAGACAACACTAACTAAGATAAAGGTCATCATCAAATCAACCAAATGCAACAACACCAACTGACACATGCAACGCGAACCTTCAAAGAGAGCGAGAATTAGCAATCAAAGAATCAACATTTGCATGCAGCACAATAAATAAAAAAAACCTTATCAATAGTGGCCTTTCTCCACGCACAACCAAATAAATCTAATATTTAGACAATAATTTAATTAACCTTAAATTTACGAGCACGCAAGAGAGCTGACATACACAATCTATCTAGCAAAAACAACTTGAGGCACAATTATATTTAAAGTCCAGGCGCGCTATGTAATCAATCATTCATTAAATAGAATTCAACGCGTGAGAAGTGATATACCTTCCACGGTATTTTATTTAATCATGCAAACATCATGTCCATGTAAACAATAACTACATTCATTCAACTTGGCAATTTAAATAAATAAATGACTAATAAAACTACATTGGTAATACATCCTTCTAGCTTCTACAATCATATAGTTTATTCTCCTTTAAAACCTTTCATCTTACATCATACATCATGTATCTATATACATTCATGATAAATTTAACTCATCCAATTTACACAACATCAACTTTACAATCTTTCCAGTAAAAATAAAGATAATCTAAAACTGGAACCTCTTTATATAAAGCTTTACATTGTTAGTCTAAAGCTTCAGTTAAAAAAAATAATAATTTAATATTGCTTATGTAAAGTTCAAGAAAAAATACTTATTAATCTAATGATGTTTTGTACTGGTTATCCTTTACATAAAGATTCAAGCAATTAATGATTAATCTAATGTTGTTTATATATAGCTTATCATTTATATGAAGCTTCAAGAAAAATAATGATTAAACCAACACAACAACATGTTTATATCAATCTTTACGTCATTAAGTTTTACCTCCCTAAAATGAAAACACTACAAACAAGGTTTAATAAAGGTGAAATTATCCTATCAATCCAGAAATAGAGGTGGAGTGTGTGCTAGCTGTCACATGCATCCTCCCTTGAGATAAATGCAAATTCCGAGAAAAGCGAAATTTCTGTCAATTACAAAAATAGCTTCCAACCTAACATCTCCACCATAGTAAATCGCTGGAAGTAAATCTCGTTGCCAATAAAATAACTTAGATGTTCTGAATTACAGAACACTTCCAGTTATAATTGCTCAAGATTTTCTGTGTAAATTAACAGCGTGCGGTAGTTATTCAAAGGGAATTAAAACTCTGCAATTTTAAATCAAATCTCTACGAAGTAAAGAATCTTAACCATTACTTATTTAATTGATATGGTTAGTATGTTGTAATGATAAAAACAAGGAATAATGGGAAAGATACAGATTTAGTTTACCGAGGATTAAGTGAATTTATGCAAGTGTTGGCGGAGGGGTAGACCCAGGGTTTCAATGCTTCAACAGTGCACCAAAAAAACCCTAACTATCGGCCCTTTCAAAAACACCTGCGAATCAGATGCAGTCTCACCTGAGGTAGAGGTAGGGGTGGTTGCAGGACTCCAATGTCTGCAACCTTAGCTGGGACATAGATCTGTGATTACAATATTCTATCAAAGCACTTAGCAGTTACAGTTCACCAGTATTTAACCAATATCTACTTTGGAGTTAAAACACTAATCACAGAGCATCGCAGTATTCACCCAGATCTAGTATAGTCAGAAACTAAGCACATTCACATAGGTTAGATATAACACGTATTCATATTATTAAGCACAAAACATCAACAGATCTATCTATAATTTATCTATGCCAAATCACTAAGCAAGTAAACACATAAAAACATCAATACATCACACAAATCATAACAACACATGATATACGTGGTTCACCCCTAGCCTGGGGCTACGTTCTCTTTTATTATCTTTTGTCAATATTCTACATGCACAAAGCCACAAGATCCTACTTCGCATAGGATAGGAGATCTGCGCACACCTCGCCTGATCCTCCTTCCCTGAGTTAGGTTACAACACAAAGCTTCTACTCAATCCCTTACAGTCACTTGCACTTAGCCTTGCAATTCTCACATAGAATGCAAAAAGCATTTACAACTATCACTTGCACTTAGCACTTGGTATCACATGTTTCTATTTATACATTACAAAATGGTCCTAAACATGGGTAAACCCATAGGCCAACATCCCCATACCCGTTACATAAGCCCAAAACCCAAAAATCCCTAAACAAGAGGCCACTATCCCACAATCTCTACTTCGACTTGGGCTCCGCCTTTGATAGATTATCGAAGTTCCAAAATAGGTCAAACATGACCAAGGATACTCAAAACTTGGTCAAGGGCCAACATGCCTCCAACACTCACTTGTGACTCGTCCCGAGTCACTCTAGTCTGGGTAGCTCTGCTTCAAAATCCTAGAGCTTGGCTCGAGCTACTTCGACCTGTTGTTGCACCAAGGCCTCATGCTCGGTGAACTCTTGGATAACTACTTCATTGACAGGTCCCTCTAAGTGTTGTTCAACTGTAGTGACTATTTGTTCTAGCTTTTCTCCTCGGCCTTCAATCTCCTCAAACAGTTGGCATGCTTCGTCCTGGACTGGTTGGAGCCTCTGAGTTACTTCCATGACTTTTCTCTATATAGTGTGGACCTGCTATTGAGCATTGCATTGTTCCTGGGATCACTTCATCCTTTCAAATGCCGACAGAAGCTTCAACTGTGTCTATACTGTCATTTCTTGCTACTTTGCCTCCTGGAGTTGTGACTCTAGTTCCTTTAGTTCAGGGTATTCAGTAATTCGCTCGTAGGTTTGTGCACTTCTACTACTAAGTTGTTTACAATCCAGAGAGAATGCTTTGATCCTCTCAACTGTGATCCAGACAGTGGCTTCTCTTTGATCCTGCACGTCCTACGGGGTACTTCGCACTGTTTTTAGCTCTAGGTCTGTGATTCTCTGTTGAATTTGTTGGATAGCTTCCGCAAGCTGTGCTACTTGTTGCTCCACTGGTTCTTCCACCGTTTTCTCTAAGCTTGTCACAAAGTGAAGTTCTCTATTGACTGCTTCTTTGACATTGAGATGGTCTACGAGTAACTGTGCTTTCTCTCATTGGATCCATGCTCTCTCCTCTTCGAACTTGGTGTGGAGGTCATCCTTCTCCTGCTGCGCAACTCATCGTTTCTCTACCATTTCCCGTTGTTCTTGCTTTCGAGCCACTGTGGCCTGTTATTTCTCTTCTTGCACTCAACGAAGGAGAGCTTTGGTCGCATCAACTATTCTATGGAGTTGGGCAGGTTCATCTCCAAACTCTAGTTCATTTGATGGCGGGGGCGCAGTGGATACTGCACGGCTGGATTGAAGGGTCTGTTGTACCCCTCTGATTTCTGTCTCAATCTTATCATACATGGTTTCTTGCTTGGCTTCTGTGTTCTGCATAATATCCTATGAAGCATCTGATACGGCTGTGATGATGAATTCGAAGTCATTGAGCATGAGCATAGTCTGCAACTTGGTCTTGCTAGCTCTGGATTTCTTCCTCGAGGTAGGTTTCATGGGGGAAACCTTTCTTTTATTAGAGGGATCAATGTCATCAACAGGATCCCTAGGCAATGTTACTTCACCTTGCTTCTGTTGATCATATTTTCCATTGGTCTCTTCATTATCTACTTCATCATCACCTCCTCGTCTCGATGATTCTGAAGCGGTTTCTTCTGATGCGCTGCTCAGGTTTTGTATCTCTTTGGTCTTCTTCCTTATATTGGTTCTAGGTGTATCGTATTCTTCATGAGTGGCCTCTAAGCTACCAAGTAGTTCGGGATCAAACATTTCTGTAGGGTCAGTAGGGATAAGGAGCTCTGCAGACCAATCCTTAGTTATCTCCTCAAGGTCCTCCTCTATGAACTTATAGTGTGACTGAAGCTCTTCTTTATGATTTTCTGCATGCGCAGTGATATAAATAAAGTGTCGATATACATGAAAATTCATGAGGGGTTTGAACCGGTGCAGGTTGTTCGGCGTCATTCTAGGGACAACCCCAATATCCCTCTTCAACTGGAGATAGTATGTGTGAAATACTGCGTTCGAATTCCACTATTTTCCCATATCGCTCAAGTACCAGAGCGTGGTGAACTTCGTAGCGAGTGGCTTGAATGGATAAATATCCAGAAAGGTCGCACCTTCTTACATCTCCCAAGCAGTAAATGCTATGAGGATCAGCAGCCAATTAAAATGTAACTCATAGCCCTGATCCTGAGCTTCACGGTAATCCAATTCGAGCTGGTTCAATAATTACTTCTCTCAGTTCATTTGGAGTCCTTCTACACATTTTTTGGCGAGGTCAACAACAAACCCCATGACCTGTGTAGGTATGTTCTTTCTCACTATCTTTCTTGTGATCTGCTGGCAGGCCAGGTGCACTGCGCCATTCTGGATGGAACTTACCTTGTAGCCTCGCATCCCCTTTTCTACATCGATATATGTGTCCTTAATCCTATGTGCTAGTGCATGGTCTACAACCTTCCCTGGGTAGAAGTCCCGTGGGTCGAGTCCCTGCATGATCAATCCAGTGATCCTATGGATCAACGTCAGATCGATTGTGATGTGTCTATCTAGCCATAGATAGTTGTCGTGGTAGCACAATAGCAAGAGCTTGACACACGCGTTAACCTCCTGGTTCCTTCCAAAATGTGAAATCTTCATCACATTCAGGATGGTGGACTATGCGAGGTTCATAGTACATGGTTGGGGGATTCTCCTCGAGTTCTTCCCCTTCATCCTAGTCAAGTACCTGTGAGGGGCAAGCATACTATGGTTCTTGCAGTCCCCTAGGTTGAAGTCGCTGAATTTTAATGTCCCGATCTTATCCTGCTGTGTTCTAACTACACATATCCCCTTCGACAAGTACATAGTAACCAAGGTATAATCGAAATCCCTTGGGACATTGTCACGACTCACCCCACTAGCGAAAGGAAGGATGTAGTCAGGCAGGATAGTCAGGATTAACTTCGCATTCACCAAGTCATCTCGATGCTTGGTTCTCTTCTCTACTACAACTCAGGATGGTCCAGATCCACGAGCAATCGACGGGGAGGCTTGCACTCCTCTTGTCGACAAGGCTTGAATCCTTGTGGAAATTACTTTCTTGGACATTAGATCGATTAAAACTTCTTATACACACTTTTCAGTTGCGTTGAGTTTGTTCGACATACATACTCAAGATCAGATAACTCATATTGATGAATGGGTGCTCAAAGCAATAGAACAGGTGTCGATCTTAGTAACACAGCACAGTAGCAATGAGTTGGCTTTGATACAGTTCACAAAAGTGTTCTCGGTGTAACATTCGACGAAATAAGTATACAACAATGTAATGGTTCTTCTCCAACGAACAAGAGGCCTTCATCAATGCGGTTATGTCCGTTGCGGCGCGGTCCCAACCATCTAAAGATGAGCTTTCCGATCGTAACTGTTGTTCTAACTATTTGGGGGCGTTAGTCTAACGATCATAATGCCTCCAATGGTTATATTTCTTCACCATGGAGAAGTTTCATGTTGCGTTGTTCTAATATCCCGACAAAGTTCCAGTTTTGCAAATATTCCTTCTGCGAAGTCCCCTCAGGAACATTCCACAACTTTTCTCTCTTCTTACTGAGCTTCCTATCCTTCTTCCCTATGATCTTCGTCTTGGTATTTCTCTTTCCATTCTGATTCTTATCTCCTTTTGGCATAGTAACTTCACATTGTTGAGATTCTTTCATAGGATTCAAGGGCAATACTTCTTCTCTATCTGGGGTAGGTGCTCCACTCTTCTGTGAGTCTTCTTGGGTTCTTTCAACTTTGACATCCAAGTTTTTGGTTCTAAATAGCTTCTCTCTATTCTCCTATTCTTCAATCAAGTGCATTATCCTCCTAGTCATGGAATCTTTTAATTCTTTCTTCTTTTGTTCTAAGACTTCCTCTTCTTTTGTTTTGGCCTAATCCTTCTCAATCCAGATTTTTCCTAGTAACATAGAAAATGGGGTGTCGTTCTCAATAAATTTAGCAACTTCAAAATCTTCCTCTGTCGAAGTTCCATGAGCACTCATAGACATCTGGGTGAGTCTTCCACATAGGGTTATCAACTTTCCTATGAATAATCCTATTCCTCCCAATGAAGGAATCATAGCAAGCTTTCCTAACATTTCCCAAGTTCTTTTTGTCATGATGTTCACCTGTGTTTCTTCATCCAGAACACATTCAATGTCGAAGTCTCCTATTCTTGTTTCTATGCATTCTTTTTCTTTGAATATCTCTGATAAGTTGATATTTCTGTGATCATTCAGGGTTTCTTTCATTTGTAGCAATACATTCTCTGATTCTTTCTGGGGTTCTACCATGGTCTTAGTTTCCTGATCTTCCTCAGGGTTTTCTTGTCTCATATTCATTCTGTCAACCTTAGCAATCATTCTAGGGAAATCCAAAACTTCATGGTCCATAGATTTACAACAAAGACAAATAGGATCTCTACCAGGGAATTCCTTAGCAAGATGTCTCGGTCTTCTGCAACTATAGCAAAGAGTTAATCCTCTCTTTCTTTTGAACGATCCCCAACCTTTCCTGTACTGCACACTAGGGTCATAGTAATTAACCTGCAAAAAATTCTTTCTAGGATCTTGCATCCATTTGTTAGTCCAAAAATTCTTTCTATGCATAGGAATAATATATCTTTCATCATTTCTATCAGATTTACTCATATCAAATCTTCTTTCCTCTAGTTGTTCCCTAGTTTTCAAGCTAGGACAAAATTTATCAAACATACCTAGATCCATACTTTCGAAATAAAAATTTCCACTTATATTACCTTTTCAATCAAAACTTTTCACTATTCTTACCTTTATCAGAGCACAAAGCTTCAAGATCTTACCTCTTTTCTTCATATCTAACTTCTCTTCTTAGAACAGAGCTTTACAGGTCAAGTAAAATACTACGCACTAGGGAAACATATCTATTCACATAGCTTTCTCTTTTCTCTAGTTCCCAACAATCATAGTTTCAAGTAGAATACTGCGCACTTCAGTAGAATATCTACGCACAAAGCTTCTCTTTTTCTTTACTTCAATTCCCAGCAATTGCAGTTTCAAGTCTTGGCAACAGAACCATTTGTTGGCACAGGGTAGAACCAGGGTTTAACGCTTAAAAAACGCACCAAAAAAACCCTAAATGCCGACCCTTTCGGCAACACCTGCAAAGCAGATGAAGTCTCACCCGAGGTAGAGGCAGGGGTGGTTGGAGGACTCTAGTGTCTGCAACCTTAGCTGGGACATAGATCTGTGATTACAATATTCTATCAAAGCACTTAGCAGTTACAGTTCATCAGTATTTAACTAGTATCTACTTTGCAGTTAAAACCCTAATCACAAAGCATCACAATATTCACCTAGATCTAGTATAGTTGAGCACTAAGCACATTCACCTAGGTTAGATAGGGAACTTATTCAAATTATTAAGCACAAAACATCAACATATCTCTATATCATTTATCTATGCCAAAGCACTAAAAAGTAAACACATAAACACATCAATACATTGTACAAATCATAAAAACACGGGATATACATTGTTCACCCCCAGCCTGGGGATACATCCACCAACTCGTCTTCTCTTTTATTATCTTTTGGAAATCTTCTACATGCACAGAGCCACAAGATCCTACTCCGCATAGGATAGGAGATCTGTGCACACCTCGCAGATCCTCCTTCCCTGAGTTAGGTTACAACACAAATCTTCTATTCAATCCCTTATAGTTGTTATCACCCTATAATTTATAGGATCAACTGGTGACTAGAATGTTATCTCTCTAGTGTTTTTTGTTTGTCAAATGATTTTTCATTCTGCAAATAATTTGAGAAAAGAAAGAAAAAGAAAAAGGAAAAAGAAAAGAAAGAAAAA
>SNQJ01S0022675.1:47891-66881 GCA_010110895.2 Picea sitchensis | reverse complement strand
TATACACCTCATGTATGTGCCAACTCATCAACTACTTGTCTCAACCATGTACTCAACATGTACCTCAACCAAAATCCCTCATTAATTTCATCGTACAAATACGATTTGTAGCTCTGTAATAGACCTAATGTATATGATCACATTCCAACAAACCTTCCTTAACCTGGTGTATAAGATAGTCACTGATTTATATGAGGTATTAACCAAGATTGCACGTATTAGTTTCCTTGTTGTGTTGTCTCAAGCAGGTGCTCTTATTTTCTTTGATTATACTCTATTATTGGTTGTTTAACCGAGACTATCTGATTGGTAGTAATCTGTGAAGAGGAACTTCATCTTTGTGTTGTTAGTCTTTTCCCTTTCAAAACCCCAATTTACCGGGAATGTCTCCCCTGGGCCTAGCCTCCCTAAATAGAAAGAACCTCCCCATTGTGGTGACATTGGGTGGGGAAGGTTCATGTTTCGCCAGTTTGACCTACTACTCCTTAGCCTTTCTTGTGTCTACAAACTATGCGATAACAAGGCCCATAAAGGATATGATACCATATACATCCTTTGGGGTAGGCCAATCCATAATGGATTTGATCTTGTCAGGATCAATTGCCACTCCTTCTTCAGAAATAACATGGCCTAAGTAATGGACTTGTTTCTGGAAAATTCACACTTACTAAACTTAGCATAGAGATGATGTTCTCTTAGCACTTGAAGCACTAGCTTGAGATGTTCTTCATGCTCCTCTCTATTCTTGAAATAAATTTGGATATCATCAATGAAAACCAATAAATATATTTCCAAGAACTTACCGAGTACATTATTCATTAAGCACATAAAATTGGTTGGTGCATTGGTAAGCCCAAATGCCACGACCACAAATTCATAATGACCGTATCGTGTCTTAAAGGTTGTTTTGTGGATGTCTTCATCCTTAATTTTGACCTGATGGTATCCAGACCTCAAGTCAATCTTGGAGAAAATTGTAGCACCCCTTAATTGGTCAAATAAGTCACCGATCCTTAGCAAGGGATACTTATTCTTAATGGTCATCTTATTGAGTTGTCTATAGTCTATGCACAACCTGAGTGTGCCATCCTTATTATTCACAAACAAGGCTGGTGCTCCCCATGGAGACACACTAGGCCAAATGTAGCCTTTGTCCATAATCTCCTTTAGCTACAGGATGTCTAGACATGTGGATGTAGTGAGAGCTAAGGATGCATAATTTTATCGGTGGGTGCCTTTGTAGAAGGCGAGTTGTACCTGTCATGGATGCATTTTTTCCAAGCCCGTTCTTTCCTTTATTCTTTTTTTGCTTTATTCTTTTATTTTCTTTTTCTTCTTCTTTTTCTTTTTATTCAAGAGCTAACTAGAGGAAACTACCTTAGCATGGTGACCAGAGCTGACAGTGTTACCCACAAGTACTTTCACAGGGATGAGAAGGTTGGCTCGTGATGAGACCCCCTTTCCCTTGGACATGCAACCAAAGGTCACTTCCCTGGAGTGGTAACCAGATGGTGGCAATGTCATACTGTTAGGTACCCATGAACCTAATAGTCTATCTCATGATGAGACCCCCTATCCTATGACTAGGATTTGTTTTTTATTTTCTGGGTCCCTCTCGTTTCTTGTTGAGAGGCCTTTTATTTCCTTCTCGGGGATCCCTAGGCGAAGCATCTCGAGGTTTCATATTTTTTAGGCTTTTTGTCTTTTACCAGCTGCTTTTACCTTTTGGGCCTTTAGCCCCTTCTTCCCACGAGATAATGTGCAATCCTACAAATAGGTCAACCCAATGCCCGGACAAGGGGAAAGGGGTAGATGAGTGGGAGATAAGATGAAACAATGGTGCTATGATAGGAGCGAATGATGACTTTTCAGAAATTCCTCCAGTGGCAAACCAAAACCTGTGGGCATAGGCTTGCTAGGGCATCCTATCAATTTCCCCAAGCATGGTCAAGTGGGATAATGTAATATCCAAGTAGTTGTTATAGATAAAAGGAATCAGATGCATATATTTAAAGGTTTCAATGATCAAAAGTGACACATACCATGATACCTAGACCAATTACCTCATGGAGAAAGAACCGCTTATGATACAAGACCAAGCCGATGGTGATGGATGTTGTTGTTGCTGACAAGACCAAGATGATGGAAGAAGAAAATGATGGGCCCTCCCAGGGCCATGCTCAGGTCAATCCTACTCTCGGTACTCCATTTCTAGGACCTGTGGGCCCCAAGACATGATCTCCTAGTTATCCCTAAACATCAGGGATAACATCTGGCCCCAACTCAGGGACATGTGCTCACCGTAGAGCACATGAGAACCTCAACATCTTTGGCATAACCTGCATACCTTCTCAATCTCTATAGGGACATCAGTAACAAAGTGGGGCAGAAATGCCACCCCAACATACATAGATATATATATAAACTGAAATAAAACAATCAATAATGCAAATGTAAAGTGAAGTACTTACATGTACTTACCTGTTGGTTGGATGTTGGTGTAGTCAAACAATCAGTGAAGCCAATCCAGCAACGTCCCATGGTACCTGCCTTTGTGCTTCATCATAAACCAAAATAGTGGTAAGTCAAGCACAAAAATAACATGGGTTAGAACATCTATCAGATCATCGAGAATCACAAAGTCTAACTCATGGAGGTGGGTGGGAGGGATAAAATTATGCCAAGTCAATCTTGGAGGAAAGTACTCAACCCACTTCAGGAAGGGGTCATGAAAAGTCCAAGGTTCAGAACACTGACTCAAAGGGTCAGCAAACTGGCTACCTAGGACGTTCTCATACTCTGAGGTCTGGGAAGGGATTGACAAAGATGTATCATATGACTGACAAATCCTCAAGGTAAGATTGAAAATCTGAGATGACAGACTGAAATCTATAGTTTTCAACTAACCCTTGGATTCTAGGGTTTTCTTTAGAGGAAACTCAAAGCAGAAGCTACAATTCCCAACTACACCTTTAATGAAATAGCATGGAAAAGTAATAATAGGTGGCTGGATAAAAGGTCACAAGAATCCTTCTTTAGGCAAACAATGTTTTTACTCCCATCAAAAACCGAGCACAATGGTGGTTGATAATCTTCTACATAGAATGAATCCAAGTGCTCAAAGGAATACTGTTCAAAACACTCAAGGTAAAACCAAAAATCATCAAGAAAACATGGTACTAGGTCAACCTTGGGCATTTGGGGAGAATCGGTAAATATATCATCTCCTTGTTGCCACTGGTCAAAATCAAAGATAATTTGTCGTGATAACTGTAAAGGCAACAGTTGGGAATGATTCTCAATATCATATATGGGGTCCATACCAAAACCGATTACATCCCATTTACGTCTTCCAATATGTATGAACTCATCAATATCAACTATGTCAGTATCATTATCATAGCATGGAGGATTGAAAACACTCATATGATCATCAATATCCTCCTCTAAATCACGAGGTAGAAAATTATCAAAATTTTGGGGAGGAGGATAACTTACTATTTCTTCTTGTGCAGGAGTTTCGAGGACTTTGGTGTTTCCAGCATGCGTTATTGTTTCATCCTCATGGATTGCCCCTTTTTCTTCAAGAGTATACCAAGGAATATTTACTTCGATTGGGGATTCCATTTCTCCTTCACTCTCTGAATCAAGGAAAAAAGTATCATCGAAATCCTGAAAAGGGAAGAAACTAACCTCATCATCTTGTTGTTGTGTAGGTGAAAAAAACTTGTGGACTGCTTCATCAGGAGGAGGAGGAGCACATGTTGATTTTTTATTGTCTTTTTCAGGTTTCATATCCTATGCTGTGTTTTCAATGATCCCTTTCTCTTGGAAAACCTCATCAAGAGCTTTCCCCTTAGTTTTTTGTTGGTCAATAACTTGTTTCCCTTCTTCTTGAAAATCAGCAGTAGAAGTTTCAAGGGAAACCAACTTCTCCAAATTGAGAGTACCTGATGTATCTTCATAATCATTTATTTCACTTCCTAGGGAAAAAACGTTTTCTGTTCTGGACAAGAAAATATTTTCCTCAATTTGTAAGGCCATGTCACCAGCTTCATGGAGTGTCTTTCGAGTCTTTATACTCAAGAGAAACCCCAAATGCACCAAGAGTGAATTGGTAAAAAGATACACAAGGTCCTTGTTGTCAGGGTAATGCCCCCTAGGAAGTTGGTACAACAAACCCTCAAATCCATTTCGGAAGTTCCAAACAATCTCATTTTTAGCTTGTTTTGTGCACTAGAGTCTTTTTAGAAATGTTTGGATCTCTTCCAATTTTATGCCCCATTCTTTGAGAAAGACTTCTTCTAGCTGGTTCATGGAGGTGATGCTATCATCGGGAAGATCATCATACCATTTTTTAGCATTCCCGTGAAGAGTGGTGGGAAAAAATTTCATCACTACATCTTCGACATCATCATTGATAGGATGGAGTCCAAAATAAGAATAAAAATCATTCATATGAAAGTCAGATCTTTCCCCATCGCTACCAGTGAATCTAGGGATCCATCTTCCTTCTATCGGGGGCATTTTTCGTGGGTATCCTGAGATTTTTCTCATGTCTAAAGGATTGTAATTCCCGATATCCCATTGTGAATTCATTATTGGCTTCGTCATTAGTGGAGTTGCCAGATAGTTTTCTTGAAACTATCAAAGAAATAGGGAAAACACCCTAGTGGAGTCACCAGGTAATATTGTAGGATAAGTCTCTCAGGCAAGGCTTACCGAAAAGTGTCATCTGAGGAGAATTGACTCAGTGTTACCTGGCAACGGTGCCAAAATGTTATCGTATAGTTTGTAGACACAAGAAAGTCTAAGGAGTAGTAGGTCAAACTGGCGAAATAGGAACCTTCCCCACCCAATGTCACCACAATGGGGAGGTTCTTTCTATTTAGGGAGGCTAGGCGCAGGGGAGATGTCCCCGATAACCTAGGGTTTTGAAAGGGAAAAGGCTAACAACACAAAGAAGAAGTTCCCCTTCACAGATTACTGCCAATCAAATAGTCCTGGCTAAACAACCAATAATAGAGTATAACCAAAGAAAATAAGAGCACTTGCTTGAGACAACACAACAAGGAAACTAATACGTGCAATCTTGGTTAATACCTCATATAAATTAGTGACTATATTATATTCAATATGAGCAATTTGAAAGTAAATTTTGATGAAGTCAATGTTTACAAGATATTAATATCACTTCATCAATGAATACTTGAATCAAATGACATTCAATATAACAAATAACTTCTTAACTCAATTAATGCCTTCAACTACCATTCAATTACTCAAAAGTCAAAATGTTGCTGCAATAAAGATGGAATATTCAATGATGACGTCAACAACTTAGGGTTAGTAAGTTAGTCTAGGCTAGGGTTAGTGTAGTTAGGGTTTCAATTTCAATAGGTTTGAGAGTGTTTAGATCCAATTCTACTTCAACACTAGAGGTCTTAGATCAGTGCCTTAGGATTAATTGAGTCATAGGTGAAGAACGCAAAAGTTGAAGGAGATAAGATTTTAAAGGACTAGAGGGATAAGTTTTGAAGTGTTGCTAAAGCAGGGCTCCAAAATCATAACCCTGGGGGAGAGAGGCTCACTCCGGTGTTTCTAAAGCAAGGCCTCGTTCTCTCTCCTCCTTCCCGGCAAACAACTAGCTCAATGAAAAGCAAAGTCAAGACAAGAGGGTTTAAAGAGGGAGAGTGTTGCTAAGGCAAGGCTCTTTCATCAAACCCTAAAAGAAAATGGCCCTAGGTGTAGATAAACTAGACCTGGGACGTCCTCTTCCTCTTGAAGTCAAAAGGTATGGCTAACTTAAGGGATGAAGAAAAAGGAGTGTAGCTATAGCTAGGCTCTCTTCTTCTTCTTCAATGGCTAAAAGTTTTTCTATCAGGGGACATGAGACAACGACCTACTTGTGTATTTGTCCCGTAGGGTTTTGATTCAACAATATTTATAAATATATGCAACAAATTAAACTACAACCATTCAATCAAGAAGTTTTGCAGAAAAATACTTACAAATCATAAAGAAAATAATCATGCAAACCCTAGTTGTAACACCTTCCTTCAAGAAAAATACCATAGAATGCCAAAAATATTTTTCTTGAACAAGTGTGCCTTCCTCAAATAAGCCAATAACCCAAATGGGGTGAAAATTTCAGACCTCCCCAAGTGGTGAGTGAAAGATGATGATCAAAATGAGAGTAAAAACCCTCAATACATACTGTATCAACGACGTAAATTAACTTCTAGGTCATAAAAAGGCCAAGGCCAAAATACCAAAATAATATTGTTTTACATTAAATGTTCATTTTAAAACCCTAATTGAGAAAAAGGTGAGACGTCACCCATTCTAAGGGAGACGTTAGCCCCTTTTTAGGGCAAATGAAGCAATAAAGAGAAAAATGTTAGCCCTCATTGGGCCTCTCCATCATGCCACACGTGCCAACTACCCTGTCAAACTACCACATGCTCAAGATGATGTCATGAGCGCATAGGTGACGTCATGGGCCATCCAAGACAAACATTTCACTGGAAGTGGGTCAATCCCCCTAGGACGCGCTCTGCCAAAGTGCCTCTGATGGAACATCCTCTTCTTCTCCGGTGAAAAATCCTGATCAACCACCATCATGTCTTTGCCCACTGATGGGGTCTCATCATCCATATGGTGGGCTCTTCAGCCCCATGGAGGTCCGAACTGATCATCTCCCCATGTGTACTGGTCTAAATGGTATCTGTCCGTTGGGCATGGTCCTGCACATCAAAAGATACACCATCCATGGGCTCACTAGTCATAGGGATCATAGAAATATCAATCACATTTCATCATCAATATTATTAAACATATGCATAAAACCCCTAATATATCAGTCAGTAGCTCAAAGACATTACAAAAACATGCAATACAAGATTGGAGAAAAATAAAAGATGTCCTATTGGGTTAGTATCCACAAGAAAAGGAAAGTTTCCAGGAGGATTTCATCCAAGCCATGTAAGTGAGGTGATGTGGCTAGGGGATGTCTAGACATGTGGGTGCAGTGAGAGCCAAGGATGCATAATGTTATCTGTGGGTGCCTTTGTAGAAGGTGATTTGTACCTGTCACGGATGCATTTTTTCCAAGCCCGTTCTTGCCTTTATTCTTTCTTAGCTTTATTCTCTTATTTTATTTTTCTTCTTCTTTTTCTTTTTATTCAAGAGCTAACCAGAGGACACTTCCTTGGCATGGTGAATAGAGATGACAGTTTTACCCACAAGTACTTTCATAGAGATGAGAAGGTTGGCTCATGATGAGACCCCCTTTCCCTTGGCCATGCAACCAAAGGTCACTACCCTGGCGTGGTAACCAAATGATGGAAATGTCATATTGTTAGGTACCCATGAACCTAATAGGCTAGCTCATGATGATACCCCCTATCCTCTGACTAGGTCTTGTTTGTTATTTTCTGTGTCCCTCTTGTTTCTTCTTGAGAGGCCTTTTATTGACTTCTTAGGGATCCCTGGGCGAAGCATCTCGAGGTTTCATTTTTTTTAGGATTTTTGTCTTTTACCAGCTGCTTTCACCTTATGGGACTTTAGCCCCTTCTTCCCATGAGATAAGGTGTAATCCTAGAAATAGGTCAACCCAATGCCCAGACAAGGGGAAAGGGGTAGATGAGCGAGAGATAAGATGAAATAGTGGTGCTATGATAGGAGTGGATGATGAATTTTCATAAATTACGCCAATGGTAAACCAAGACCTATGGGCACAGGCTTGCTAGGGCACCCTGTCAATTTCCCCAAGCATGGTCAAGTGGGATAATGTAATATCCAAGAAGTTGTTAGAGATAAAAGGAATCAAATGCATATATTTAAAGGTTTCAATGATCAAAAGTGACACATACCATGATACCTGGACCAATTACCTCATGGAGNTCCACAAGAAAAGGAAAGTTTCCAGGAGGATTTCATCCAAGCCATGTAAGTGAGGTGATGTGGCTAGGGGATGTCTAGACATGTGGGTGCAGTGAGAGCCAAGGATGCATAATGTTATCTGTGGGTGCCTTTGTAGAAGGTGATTTGTACCTGTCACGGATGCATTTTTTCCAAGCCCGTTCTTGCCTTTATTCTTTCTTAGCTTTATTCTCTTATTTTATTTTTCTTCTTCTTTTTCTTTTTATTCAAGAGCTAACCAGAGGACACTTCCTTGGCATGGTGAATAGAGATGACAGTTTTACCCACAAGTACTTTCATAGAGATGAGAAGGTTGGCTCATGATGAGACCCCCTTTCCCTTGGCCATGCAACCAAAGGTCACTACCCTGGCGTGGTAACCAAATGATGGAAATGTCATATTGTTAGGTACCCATGAACCTAATAGGCTAGCTCATGATGATACCCCCTATCCTCTGACTAGGTCTTGTTTGTTATTTTCTGTGTCCCTCTTGTTTCTTCTTGAGAGGCCTTTTATTGACTTCTTAGGGATCCCTGGGCGAAGCATCTCGAGGTTTCATTTTTTTTAGGATTTTTGTCTTTTACCAGCTGCTTTCACCTTATGGGACTTTAGCCCCTTCTTCCCATGAGATAAGGTGTAATCCTAGAAATAGGTCAACCCAATGCCCAGACAAGGGGAAAGGGGTAGATGAGCGAGAGATAAGATGAAATAGTGGTGCTATGATAGGAGTGGATGATGAATTTTCATAAATTACGCCAATGGTAAACCAAGACCTATGGGCACAGGCTTGCTAGGGCACCCTGTCAATTTCCCCAAGCATGGTCAAGTGGGATAATGTAATATCCAAGAAGTTGTTAGAGATAAAAGGAATCAAATGCATATATTTAAAGGTTTCAATGATCAAAAGTGACACATACCATGATACCTGGACCAATTACCTCATGGAGCAAGAACCTCTTCTGATACAAGACCAGGCCAATGGTGATGGATGCTGCTACTGCTGACAAGACAAAGCTGATGGAAGAATAAAAGGATGGGCCCTCCTAGGGCCATGCTCAGGTCAATCCTGCTCTCGGTACTCCATGTCTAGGACCTGTGGGCCTCGAGACATGATCTCCTAGTTATCCCTAAAAATCGGGGATAACAGGCCTAACATGGTACTATAGGAGGTTCGTAAAGGGATTTTCCAAGATAGGTTGCCTAATCACCTCCCTTCAAAAAAAGGGAGCTAAATTCATTTGGACATCATAATGTGAAGAGAGATTCTAAGAGATGAAATTCCTTCTAACCAATGCACCTGTGTTGAATATTGCAGACCTAAACAAGGACTTTCTTGTGTGTACAGATGTCTGCAAGGAAGGGATTGGAGGAGTCCTTATGAAAGAAAGAGATGTAATTTTCTACGAATCCAAAAAATTGAATGAGCATGAAATCAATTATGTGACCCATGATCTAGAATTTGCTGCCATATTACATGCTTTAAAAATGTGGAGGCATTGCCTCTTAGGTAGGATATTTGTGCTTATGACAGACCATAGTGGGTTGAGATATATTTTTGATCAACCAAAACTCAATGCTAGACAAGCCAGATGGATGGATTTCCTTAGTGAGTTTGATTTTGAAATCAAACATATCTAAGGAAAAGAAAATAGGGTGGTTAATGCCCTTAGCAAAAGTATGAAAGTAATTCACTTGGAAGCTATAAGAACCCGTGAAACAGACATCAAGGAGAAATTCAAGAGTTCACAAGAAACATATGCATTTTTCAAGACTCTGAAATCATACTTAGGGAAAGATCCCACAGGGATGAAGTATGAGGGTTATCAATTGTTAAATGATGGCCTATTAACTTACAAAGGTAGGTTGTATATTTCAAATTGTGAGGACTTGAAGAGGTTCATAATGGATGAACTACACAAAAGACCATTTACTGGTCATCATGGTTATCAGAATATGATTACAACCACTAGGAAACTATTTTGTTGGCTCGGACTGAAAAAAAGAACATAGTTGATTACTTGGATAAGTGTCTAGAATGTCAGTAAGTTAAGACAGAGCACCGACATCTAGCAGGGCTATTGCAACCCCTACCAATCCTAGAATGGAAATGGGAAACCATATCCATGGATTTCATCACAGGGTTACCAAAATCAACCATACATAATGACGCCATCATGGTAGTTGTGGAAAAATTGAGCAAGGATTCTCACTTCATTCCCATCAAATCAACTTGCAAGGCAATAGATATTGCCAGTATTTTCATGAAATAAATATTTAGACTGCATGGCATGCCTAAGGAAATCATATATGACAAAGATACAAAATTTACTTCAAGCTTTTGGAAGTCTTTGTTTGCTGGTTTTGAAACTAAATTGCTATTTAGTACAGCCTACCACCCTCAAAATGATGGAAAGATGGAGAGGGTAAACCAAGTGTTAGAAGACATGTTAAGGATGCATGTAATGCATTGGCCTAAGAAGTGGGAAGACTACCTACCACTGGTAGAATTTTCCTACAACAATGGCTATCAAGAATCATTGAAGATGAGCCCTTTTGAGGCCCTCTATGGTAGACAATGAAAGATTCCAGTCGGTTGGGATAACCCAGTTGACAAAATTACAATCAGGACAGATATGCTGAAATAAATGGAACAACAAGTAGTTCAGATAAAACAAAATCTGAAAATGGCTCAGGATAGACAGAAAAATGACTCCTAGATAAATCAAAGAAAGGGATCATGTGTATCTCAGAGTGAGACCCAAGAAAATATCCTTAAGAATGGGAGCTTGTGCCAAGATGGAACCTCAATATTGTGGACCCTTTGAAATTTTGTATAGAGTGGGACCGGTAGCATATAGACTAGCACTTCCTCCCATAGTGAAGGAACATAATTTTTTCCATGTTTTGTTACTGAAGAAATATGTACATGATTCTAATCATATAATTGACTGTTCTGTGATTCAGGTGGAACTAGAGGGAGAATTCCTTCCAAAACCACAATGCATAATAGACAGGAAGGAAATACCACTCAGGAACAGAACCATTGCATAGGTCAAGGTGCAGTGGAAACATTTTGGTCCAGATGAAGCTACATGGGAAATGGAGGATGCCATGAAACAAACATACCCATTTTTTTTTACTTTTGTACATACAGAGAAAATTGATAGGTAGAACATAGAGGAAAATGTTCCTTTAAGGGGGATGAGATTTTAATACCCCTGTTTCCCCCAGTTTATAAATATAACTAGAAATTTCCGAAAGACTATGGTAGAATAAATATGTGTGAATGCTTGATTTGATGAACCTTTTTTTATAAAAGGTAATGTATGTATTTATGTTATTAATTAAAATGGATAGTGTTGCATAACTGTTGAAAGGGGGGTTTTCCAAGATATATCATGTTTCTATGAGAGAGATCGTGAGGGAAACCATAAATGGTTGAGATGACCCCGACCAAACCAGTACCTTACTGGATTTAATTTCTCAGGCCCAGAACAGTCCTTTGACCCATAAATGAATTACCAGTCATACTAGTAGTTGGAAAATCCCTCCTCAAGAGTTAATGAGGATATGGGGTAGAGTACCCATCTGCAAGGCTTGCAAACCTGACCACGAGCTGGGGATTCATACCCTCGCAATCATGTTGAGGAAGGAAAGAAATGAAGTTATTCCAGGAGTAGAGTGGAGAGACTAATCTCCAGAAGAGGGAAGAGCGGTTGCATCTCTCTGGTTCGAAGGAGAACTAAGAAACAAACTCATTTTGGGTGCAAGAAGTTGCTGACAGCATTTTCAGTCCAAGATGATAAACAAGGCTGACGAGTGACTATTGAAGTACTCGTTGCAGATCCCCTTGCTTGGTACAAAGAAAATTGTTTTCTAAGTTCCTAAGGGAGGAGGGGAGTAACCTCTATCCCTGAATGTCACTGTGCAAGAAGAAAGAGTCTCTCTCAAAGCATCCTGGTCTAGCTAGGGGGTGGCCAACGATAAATCTGTTCATGAGTGGTTATGCCTAAGGTTAGGTGGAAATATGCACCCCTTTTAGCAGTCGATTCACGATTTCTGGTTTCTGATAAGTATTTTCATGCTTTGTGTATTGGAATTTGAAATGATGATTGAATATACATGTTTATGACTAAAACCTGTATTGAATGATAAGGGTAGAAATTTTTATCGTTTCTCTATGAACCCATGCTTTTATATGGTATTTTGTTTTCCTTATCTTAAAAACTAACGAGTTATGGGATGTGGGTCTACAAGAAAGTCAGGGTAGGGTTAACTGGAATACTTAAGTCATGCCGACCTCTCAAATTTACCTTTGTGGGAATTCTAAGTTCGAACTCTGTGGAAGGAGGGCGCCTCCTTCATATGCTTCACCTGTATGAACGAAGGATCATTCCCATGGTCTTAACCAATTCACGACTAATATTTAAGCATGTAACCCATGAGAATTATTAGAGGACCCTTATGACCAAGGTCTGGGAACCCTGCATTAGGCCCAAAAGGAGGTAATCCTTCTGGCTTTGGGACTACGGGAGTTCATAGCTCCGGGGTGTTATGACCTTAGCATTTTAAAATCGGTCGAAGGAAACTTGTTTCTATGGTTACCCACAAGATCGAGTGACATGTGGAGGTGTCCCTAACCATGACAGATGGACTTGTTCCACTGTTAAACCCTGACCCACTTACCACTCACAAAGTATCGTGAGCCATAGATCCAAGGGTATTCAGGAGTCCCCCTCGCCGTTGGATCTACGCTGAGGTTAGTATGACATTGAATACTTCGAGAGAACAAAAGTTTCATAGCACCAAATTCCCTAAATTTCATATTTGCAAATTAATTATGAGTCATAGATCTATTGAGTTCATTGAGAACCCCTCTTAACTATCCGATCAACCAGTGGAGGGACTTGCGTACAACACTTCGACGAAGTCCTACTTTAGGAGAACGAAGTTTCTATAATGCCAAAAACCTCGAAGGCCAAAGATGTGAATTAACTCAAAGCATAGATCTAGGGAAACTTTGGGATCCTTTCTGGCCATTGGATCCATGTTGCGGTCAGTCCGATGTTGACCAATACAGGAGAAAGGGGATGGTAAGCGAGAAAAAACCTCCAAACGTCGAACTCGAGAAGTCATGCGAGTCATAGATATAAGGACACTGTGGGGGTGTACCCAACCATTAGATCTATATTGTGGTCAACCCGATGCTGACCACAATGGGAGCAAGGAGGAGGTCACACAGTGCATCCCCTGAATGCCGAAGTTATGAAGTAACGTGGGTTGTAGATAAATGGATCTACATGGACACTTCTCTACCATTAGATCTAAGGGCATCGGAAGGCTACCAGTCTAGAGTGATGTGGCACACTGACATCACCCAGGGTGACATGAACCCACATTTGGCGTGCCACATGTCACCTAGATTCGTACGTTTCGCAGACCCTATGTGATCATGAAAATGTGACATGTTTCACCCACAAAAGGGGTCACATGTCACCTTTTACTTACCGCATGTCACCCCTTGGAACATATTTTCTTGGATTATTGGTGGGTGGAGTACTTGGGACCCACTTGTCCTTGCCTCTGCATTTAATACACCACCACGTGTGAGGGTGGACCCTTCAGGAGTTCGGGACTTTGGAACTCTGGAGGTTTGGAGGGTAGTGTCATAGATAAGCCAAATGGACCGAAGGTTGAAGCCACATGGCGAGATTTCGAGCTCCTTCGGGAGTTTGGAATTTCAGGACTCTGGAGGTTAGGCACGTAGAAATAAAAAAGGGCATTCAGCGTTGAAGTGCCAAACTCCCCTTTAGATTATGTGTTAAACGAGGAGAAAGTCCCACCATTGGATTGGACGATGGATGGAATTCCATCATGGATGTAGGAATTCTAGGGAATCTATGAGACTTCGGGGAAGTTGGGATGGTATGAATAAGATGGAATTACGTGGGCACCACATGGTCCTTGACTATTTATGCCAGAAGAGATTCAAGAGGCCATAAATTGCAATCTAGAGCCGATATTTGAGCCCAGTAGTAGTCGTTAGAAATATACGGTTGAGAAGAAGAGGATGGAGACCTCAGAAAGATAATTCAAGATGATTAAAGTAAAAAAATGTTTGATGCCCCATCCCTAGAAAGGGTACTTAGGGGTCGGGTGTGTTACATATGTTATATCCAATAATTCAACCACTATACTAATTAGGTGTAAAGTGATGGAATGAATTTAAAATCATAATCAAGGAAGACATATGTTGGAATGAGAAACAACAATGGTGGCAATACCTACAACAAAAGTCCAACTAGATGGTGGATGTTATATCCAAGAATTCAACCACTATATTAATTAGCTGTAAAGTGATGGATGAAAAATCATAGTACATCACCAAGTTCATTTCCAGGTGATCATGCCAATTTAGTAGGATCTTGACATGTCTAACATCCCTCTCTTATGCGCACTAAGCAAAATTATTCTTTGAGGACACTTCCGTGGAAGTGATCCGGGTCATTATACTATTAGTTGTTTTGATAATGATCATGAGATATTGTGGATTTGATGATATGTTATTTTTGTTGTATTTACATCGACAAGTGCTATTGACTAGGATCTCCTGAGTGTGCAGAACTCTGGACATTAGAGGATGCCGAGGCATTGATGAAACACCTTGGACTCTAGATCGAGTCAGGGAGTGGACTATTCGGGTTTGAATGTTGTTGATATGACATATGTACATATGATTAGATATTATGATTTTGATTGTTATCGCTGACATATTTTGTTGATGGATGCAGGTTGTTGATAACTTGCTGACTAGACTCACATTTGGAGTAAAGGGGTCACACACGACAACCATAGACATTGAGGGAGAGGTGTGTAAGCATCCTTGCCACAGCCTACTAGAAGTCCCGCCATGTCTCGAACTGTAGGTTAATGATTACCTAGTTCGAGAAGACCCATGATGCCGTGAGGGAAGACTATGATAGTCACTCACAATGATTCTAAGGGGTGCGCAATAAGGAAACGTCCTTATTCCTTAGAGGCCCTTAGTCTCCCACAATATCACTTGACGAAGTATTGACTCCAGGGGTTTGACATCTACCAAATTCAGTCAAGAGGCGAGTGGCACCCTTGGAGCATGTAGTGCGTCTGGAAGGGCATGTTGCACAAATAAAACGGAAATAGGTGAGTGGCACACTTGGAGCATGTAGTGCGTCCTAAAGGGAACATCTTGATTTTAACTATGGTAAGTTAATAAACCTAGTGCCTAGAAAACTATTTCTTCTTAGGACCTAATAATAACAAATGAATGATGTGATGAGAAAAATTTAATAACAAATTTTCCCTTGAGAATTGTTGCCAAGCCTAGTGAATTTAAAACACAGATCTATGTAGAACCTCTAAACAAAAAAAATCTAATTAGACATATAACAAGAAGGGGGTAAAGAAAATTAAAATTTTACTAATTAAAGTAAAATATTTAATGAAGGTTTAATTATTAAAAGGGGGTAAATGGTTGTTTTTCTAAACTTGATAATTATGAACTTAGTTAAAAGAGGGAAACTTAAAAAAAAGGGGGAAACTTAAAGAAAAAGGGAAACTTAAAGAAAAGGAGAAACTTAAAGAAAAAGGGGAATGTCTAACTTAGTAAGAAATCTAGCCTTTGGAACTTTCTATTTATGAACTCAACTAGGATTAAGTAAGGCATAAGTCATTTAAGAATTGTAAGGGAATAATGGGACACCAAGGAGCATTTTTAGGAATGCTTTTAGATGGGTGAGGGAAATAGACAAATTTAATTAAATAATAAATTGATTTTCTAGTGGAACTAGGGGATCGGGCGACATGTGTACGGGGGAGGTTTTTCGTAATTAAATAAATGAAAAAGGAATCTAATGAGGGTGTGGGAAACTAATCACTTGAAAAATATATAAAAAGGATGGCAGAGGAGGAGTAGGGATCACATCTGGTTTGCGTAAAGGTATGCTGCTAGAATTTTATCTTGACTGAATTTCTCTTGTGGGAGTTGGGATACCTAGCTCGGGTAACGAGTGGTAGATTGACCTTGCGAGGCGAGCTAGGAGTTATCATTCTATGGTATTGTGTACGTGGCCCTTTTGCAGCTTAGGGGGCTCAGGGGGGAGAAGAGTACCCCTAGCATTGGATGGGAGGTACTGGTGAGGTCTCATCGGTTGGCAAGCAGGAGCTAGATGGAGTGTGCATGGGAGAACAACTATAAATCATTTTCATTTGGCTACGGTATGCATGTGTATAATTTGTATTGAATAGTAGTTAATTTCATGTATATGAATTTTTTTAACGTCGAAGCATGCATAGATGAGTTAAAAGAAAAATATTTGTTTATTTTCTGCATATGAATATTTATCCGAGTGATAGCGCACATGTGTGATTTTGTTGAAAGGTAGTTAAATTTTTGTTTTTGCGCCTTCTTGGTACACCAATATTTAGAAGCAATTGGATACTTTGGCTACTTGTGTTGTTTGAACTTTTGGTTAATTAGATGTAGTATTTTAATCGATCTAGAATGTTCCTGAATGATGCTCAGTTTTCTCTAAATTTTCTGATTTCCTTGTTAAAACTTAGCTAGGATACTGGTCTAATCTGTTGAAGTTTCTAGTATAACAAGTTCTTTATATGTTCCCTTGGTGTTGATTTAGCTTAGAGAGCATTTTCTTATAGTAGTCCACTCGTGGAGACATACTGAATCCTCCCTTTGCACCTATTGTGGGCGTTGTTGAGTTGCTTGAGGATTGAGGCTCGGAAATAGATGCTCTTGGTTGACTTAGCTGTTGGTGGCAACATGTGTATGGATTAAAAGAGAGTTCAATGATCGAACCCAAACCCTGGGGATTTCCCTTGACTTTGTACGTTAGTATTACGAATTCTCTTTGCTTGGTGTGATGAGCCTGTTGGTCGTTATTTGATTTTTTTTTTACCCCATAGGAAAAGTAGGAGTATCACATGCATCCCTTATTGTCCTAGCTTCTCTTCCTTCTTGAGAGTAGAGAGAGAATCAGTACCACTGACCATTGAATAGTAAACTTCATTTTGAGAGTCAAAGCTCTGATGGGCGTACTTTTCGATCCACTCTTCTTCTAGCTCGGTTACAGATTATTATGCCAAGCCATGTTCATGCTACCAGTCATATCCAGATGTGGATCCCATGGTTGAGCATCCACCAGATTACTTACGCAAATTAAAAAGCAGCAAGGGAGTTAGAGATCAAGTTAAAATTCGTATCCCGCCCACGAACAGAGCCAATGGATATATATACCTCATGCAATATAATTAACTTACATAAATTCACTTTATCCTCGGTAAACTGAATCTGTATCTCGCCCGTGCTTCCTCATTTTTATCATTACAACCTACTAACTGTATGAATTAAATAAGTAGTGGTTAATATTCTTTACTTCATAGAGATTTGATTTAAAATTGCAGAGTTTTAATTCCCTTTAAATAACTACTGCTCGTTGTTAATTTACACATAAAATCTTGAGCGATTAGAACTGACAGTGTTCTGTAATTCAGAACGTCTAAGTTATTTTATTGGAAGCGAGATTTACTGCCAGCAATTTACTATGGTGGAGATGTCAGGTTGGAAGCAATTTTTGTAATTGACAAAAAATGCACTTATCTCAGAATTTGTGTTATGGCGGAGATGTCAGAATTTGTGTTTATCTCAAGGGAGGGTGCATGTGACAACTAGCACACACTCCACCTTTATTTATAGATTGATAGGATAATTTCACCTTTATTAAACCTTGTTTACAATGTTTTCATTTCAGGGAGGTAAAACGTAATAACGTAAATCTTGATATAAACATGTTGTTGTGTTGATTTAATCATTATTTTACTTGAAGCCTCATATAAATGATAAGTTGTATATAAACAACATTAGATTAATTGGTATTAGATTAATCATTAATTGCTTGAAGTTTTATGTAAATGATAGGAGTACAAATTAGTATTAGATTAATAAGTATTTTTTCTTGAAATTTACATAAGAAGTATTAAATTAATCTTTGTTTTAACCGAGGCTTTAGACAAATAATGTAAATCTTTATATAAACAGGTTGCAGTTTTAGGTTATCTTTATTTTTACTGGAAAGATTGTAAAGCTGATGTTGTGTAAACTAGATGAGATAAATTTATCATGAATGTATATAGATACACGATGTATGATGCAAGAAGTTAATGATGTAAGATGAGAGGTTTTAAAGGAGAATAAACTCTATGATTGCAGAAGCTAGAAGGATGTATTACCAGTGTAGTTTTATTAGTCATTTCTTTATTTAAATTGACAAGTTGAATGAATGTAGTTATTGTTTACATGGACATGATGTTTGCGAGATTAAATAAAAGACCCTGGAAGGTATATCACTTCTCATGCCTCAGATTCTATTTAATGAATGATTGATTACATAGCGGGCCTGGACTTTAAATAGAATTGTGCCTCAAGTTGTTTTTGCTAGATAGATTGTGTACGTTATCTCTCTTGCGTGCTCATAAATTTAAGGTTAATTAAATTACTATATAAATATTAGATTTATCGGTTTGTTCATGGAGAAAGGACACTAATGATCGATTGTTGTTTATTTATTGTGCGCCATTTAAATGTTGGTTCTTTGATTGCTAATTCTCTCTCGCTTTGAAGGTTCGTGTCACGTGTGTCGGTTGGTGTTGTTGCGTTTGGTTGATTTGATGATTACCTTTAGCTTAGTAGGTGTTGTCTTGATTGTTTCAGGTGGGATGTAGAAACCTCCATGTTCCTCAGAAAAGTCACCAACCTTGAGACCTTAAATGGTCAAAATCGATGGGAACTTGGGCTTGAGAATTGCTTATGTGTCCTAGAGGCCCTAACCTTGTAGGGTAGGATGGATGGGTAGTCATTTTTATTTTCGTCTGATTGAATGTCATATGTTGCTTCTAGTTGCTTGATGTGCTAGTATGGTAGGTCGTTATGTTTGTTGTCTGTTGCCAAAATTGTGTGTGTTGTGGTCGTCATCTAGTTGAGTTGATTGACAGTTGTCGGTGTTACCTTCCCTC